>JAOPSE010000011.1:99661450-99744704 GCA_029449295.1 Zea luxurians
GAAAGTTTGGAGTTACTGACACTGTAGCGAGCTATATCTCATGGAGCACCTGTATGACTACAAGATGGTTGAGAACCGATATGTAGTGGAACAGGCTCATGAGTTTCAGGCACTAGCTAAGGAACTTGAGCTTTTTCCTTGTCCTTTGCCTGACAAGTTTGTGGCTAGCGGTATAATCGCTAAGTTGCCACCTTCTTGGAAGGACTTTGCTACCTCTCTCAAACATAAGAGACAAGAGTTTAATGTGGAAGAGCTCATTGGTACTCTTGATGTTGAAGAAAGGGCTAGAACAAAGGACAATGGAAAGGGTGTTGAAATCTCTACTGCTAATGTGGTGTAAAGAGAAACTTCCGCAAGTTTAACAAGAAGAAAAACCAGAACAAACAAGAGAACACAAATAAACCTGTTCAAACAGCACAGTTTAAAAAGAAGAACAACAATAACAAGGGAAAGGGAGGATGCTTTGTCTGTGGCAGTGATCACATTGGGCTAGAGAGTGCCCTGATCGCAAGTTCACACAGGACAAGAAATCAGCTAATGTTGTAACCACTGAAACTGGAGATGGAACATCTGGTATGGTAATTCTTTACTATTTGTTCTTTCAGTTTGTAATTCACCTGAGTGGTGGATGGATAGTGGTGCAAACATTCATGTGTGTGTGATGTCTCTATGTTTCTTCCTACCAGGTCGGGAGGTCTGGCACCTTGTTAATGGGAAATGGGTCGCGTGCTCATGTTCTTAGTGTTGGTACGATCATTCTAAAGTTTACTTCGGAAAGACGGTGCCATTGAAGAGCGTGCAGCATGTGCCCTCTATCAAGAAGAATCTCGTTAGTGCTTCTTTGCTATGTTGAGATGGGTACAAAGTTGTTCTTGAGTCTAATAATGTGTTGTGTCAAAACATGGTACTTTTGTTGGTAAAGGATATGACTGCGGAGGCTTGTTCCGCTTATCACTGCATGATGTGTGTAATAAACTGGTGAATTCTGTTAATATTTCTGATGAGTCAGATTTATGGCATTCACGTTTTGTCATGCAAGCTTTGGCTATCTTATGCGGTTAGCAAATCTAAATCTAATTCCTAAATTTAACTTGGTCAAAAAGTCTAAGTGCCATGTGTGTGTTGAATCAAAACAACCCCACAAGCCTCATAAGGCTGCTGAGGCGAGGAATTTGGCACCTCTAGAACTTGTTCATTCTGATCTGTGTGAGATGAATGGAATTTTGACAAAAGGTGGTAAAAGATGCTTTCTCACTTTTATAGATGACTCCACCAGATTTTGCTATGTGTATCTCTTAAAAACAAAGATAAAACGTTTAATTATTTTAAGACCTATAAAACTGAAGTTGAGAACCAACTTGAGAGGAAAATAAAACGGTTAAGGTTCGATCGAGGTGGAGAATATTTCTAATGTGTTCGATGAGTTCTGCGTGGAACATGGTATTATTCATGAGAGGACACCGCCATTCTCACCACAATCCAATGGGATTGCTGAAAGGAAAAACCGCACTCTAACAGATTTGGTGAATGCCATGTTGAGTACAGGATTATCCAAGGCATGGTGGGGTGAGGCGATTTGACAGCGTGTCATGTCCTAAACAGAGTTCCAACAAAGAACAAAGTGATCACACCATTTGAGGAATGGGAAAAGAGAAGATTAAATCTCACATATTTGCGCACTTGGGGTTGCTTGGCTAAGTGAATGTGCCAATCAACAAAAAGCATAAACTTGGGCCTAAAACTGTTGATTGTATATTCCTTGGTACTCTTTTCACAGCACTGGGTATAGGTTCTTAATTATAAATCTGATGTGCCTGATATGTATGTTGATACTATCATGGAATCAAGAGACGCAACATTTTTTGAGAATGAGTTTCCCATGAAGAATACACCAAGTGATACAAGTCATGAGACTATAATTTCCCATGAGCACGAACTGTCTATTCCTATAGATCATGCTGAGGATCCTCATGTGCACATCCCTGAGGAGGATGACACTATAGTCACTCGAAAGAGCAAGAGACAGAGGGTTGCAAAATCCTTAGGTAATGACTTTATAGTGTACCTTGTGGAAGACACACCAACTACCATATAGTGAGGCATATTCCTCTCCTGATGCTGACTTATGGAAGGAAGCAGTAAGGAGTGAGATGGAATCTATTATGTCTAATGGAACTTGGGAGGTCGTTGACCGTCCTTATGGTTGTCAACCCTATAGGCTGCAAAATGGATCTTCAAGAAAAGCTTAGGCCTGATGGTACAATCGAAAGGTACAAGGCAAGGCTTGTGGCCAAAGGATATACCCAAAAAGAGGGTGAAGATTTCTTTGATACCTATTCACCAATGGCTCGATTGACTACAATTCGCACATTAATAGCTGTGGCAGCCTCTTATGGTCTTATCATTCATCAGATGGATGTTAAGACTAGCTTTCCTAAATGGAGAGTTGGATGAGGAGATCTACATGGATCAACCAGAAGGGTTCATTGCGGATGGTCAATAGAACAAGGTGTGCAGGTTGATAAAATCATTGTATGGCCTAAAACAAGCACCTAAGCAATGGCATGAAAAGTTTGATAATACTCTTTCAGCCGCTGGTTTTGTTGTAAATGAATCTAACACGTGTGTATATTATCGGTATGGTGGGGGTGAGTCTGTTATGCTGTGCCATTATGTTGATGACATCTTGATCTTTGGATCAAATCTCAATGTGATTGAGGAAGTTAAAGTCTTCTATAGAGCAATTTCGAAATGAAAGATTTGGGAGAAGCTGATGTCATTCTAAACATCAAGCTTGTTAGAGAAGCTGATGGTGGGGTAACTTTGTTACAATCCCATTATGTGGAAAAGGTATTGAGTCGCTTTGGTTTTAGTGACTGTGATCCTGCTCCAACACCTTATGACCCCTAGCATGCTATTAAGAAAGAATCGGAGAATAGCAAGGGATTAATTGACATACTCCCAGATCATTGGCTCGCTCATGTACCTTGCAAGTGCAACAAGGCCAGACATCTCATATGCTGTGAGTAAGCTGAGTCGGTTTGTGTCAAAACCAGGAGATGATCACTGGCGTGCTCTTGAGAGAGTGTTGCGGTATTTGAAAGGTACTATGACGTACGGTATTCATTATACTGGAAACCCAAAGTGCTGGAAGGCTATTGTGATGCTAACTGGATTTCTGATGCTGATGAGCTTTATGCCACAAGCGGATATGTGTTTCTATTTGGAGGTGACGATGTTTCCTAGAAGTCTTGCAAGCAGACTATCTTAACGAAGTCTACAATGAAAGCAGAACTCGCAGCATTAGACACTGCTGGGGCTGAGGCCGAGTGGCTTCGTGATTTCCTATTGGATTTACTGGTAGTTAAAAACCGATACCGGCTATTTCCATGAACTGTGACAACTAAATGGTGATTACAAAGGTTAACAGTTCTAGGAATAACATGAAGTCTACAAGGCATGTTAAGAGGAGATTGAAATCTGTCAGAAAGCTGAAAACTCCGGAGTTATTACAGTGGATTATGTCCACACATCAAATAATCTGGCAGATCAATTCACTAAGGGTCTGTCACGCAATGTGATAGAAAGTGCATCGAGAGAAATGGGTATGAGACCCCATGTGAAGGCAGGATGGTATTTACCTTAATGTATTCCAAGAGTCTTATAAGGTGAGATGTTGTCCTACAGAACATCTTCTGAGGAGTACACCTATATGAGTTAGACTGCTGGTCACAGTCTATGGACTTGGGTAATCCCTAAATACTTATGAAATGCACTGAAGTATGACTTATATGCTTCTAAACAAGCAGGAATGCCCTTTTGCAGCCTAGTATCAGCAAAGGATTTGAGTGAATCTCATTTCGCACAAAACTGTCAATTCAAGGCTTAGTCCATTGTTCAGTTGTGAATGAATCGAAACTCTTATTCTAGATGGATGTTCAACTTAACAGTCTCCATCGAAACACTGGTATAATCAAAGGATTATGATTCTGATACTTCATCATTACAAACCCTAGAGTTTGGTGGGGGATTGTTGGATCTTTTATGGGCTTGGCCCATTTATTCAATAAACTCTATGGTGTGTAATGGTGGGGAATACTAATAGTACCATATTGGAAGTCCAAGGTCTTTGGCATGACTTATATCTCACCCTAGTAGACCCTAGTAGACCATGAATCATAATTAGAACAATCAAAAAGTAATATCTCAAGAGTTACCTCCTTGTTCTCCTTGGTCTTCTTGTTCTTTTGGGATCTTCTTCGAGCCATCACTTCGAGTTGTTAGACTCAATATGAAGTGCCTAGCTCTGATACCAATTGAAAGTCACCTAGAGGGGGTGGATAGGCGAAACTGAAAATTATAACTTAACACCCCACCTAGATCCCTTGATTAGTGGTTAGAACAAGATATACAATTATCGGAGTATAAAAACTAAGTCCTTGCTTGTAAAGTGTATTGCTTTCAAATAATGCGGAATTGATAAAACAATACAACTAATAGGTCTACGAGAATAAAGCAAGGGGGCTTAGATAAGAAGAGCAATAACACAAGTTCTTTCTTGCAAGGTGTTGCTTTACTAAATGAGAATTTAACTTGAAGCAACACCAAATGGTATTAGCAGAGAATAGTGCAAGAAAAACTTAGAAAGGGAAAGAACAAACAAATCACAAGCAATAAGCACACGAGACACGGGTGATTTGTTTTACCGACGTTCAACCCTCGAAGGCCTAGTCCCCATTGAGGAGTCCACTAAGGACGGGTCTCTTTCAACCCTTTCCCTCTCTCCACCGATCACCAAAGACCGGCGAGCTTTTCTTCTTCTCAAGGATCACTTAAGACCCCGCAAGGACCACCACACTCTTTGGTGTCTCTTGCTAGCTTTACAAGCCTCCAAAACTATGGAGGAAGTTCAATGGGAGTCAAAACTCCACGCGCAAATGAACACAAAGATGTAGCACACACTATCTCTCAATGAATCTCACAAGGCACTAGTGCTAGACTCAAATGAGTAGCTCTCTCTTGCTTGCTTGTGTTGGTTGTAGTGGTCTAAATCTTGTGTATAGGATGGATCAATGAATAGAGGTGGTTGAGAGGGCTTAAATATGTCAACTATATGACTTGGAATGTTGCTTGGGCTCCCACACCTTGAACTGGCCGGTTGGGGTGTTATTTATAGCCACCAACCAAATTGTAGCCGTTGGAGAATGCTAGCTGGCGATGGGCGCACCGGACAGTCCGATGCGCCACCGGACAGCGTCCGGTGCGCCGCCACGTCATCCTCCTGTTAGGGCTTGGAGCTGGTCGATCGTTGGAGGCTTTGTCCTCATGCGGCACCGGACAGTCCGGTGCCCCTCTGACCTTCTGCTCTGACATCTGAATTGCACTGTTCACTTTGCAGAGTCGACCGTTGCGCGCAGATAGCCGTTGCCCCGCTGGCATACTGGACAGTCCGGTGTACCCCGTAATTATAGCGGAGCTGCGCCTGGGAAACCCGAAGCTGAAGAGTTTGAGGTCGATCCTCCCTGGCGCACCGGACAGTCCGGTGCGCCAGACCAGGGAGCACTTCGGTTTCCTTTGCTCCTTTCTTCTTAAACCCTTTTTAATCTTTGTATGGTTTTGAGTTGAACCTTTGGCACCTGTAGAACATATACTCTAGAGCAAACTAGTTAGTCCAATTGTTTGTGTTGGGCAATTCAACCACCAAAATTATTTAGGAAAAGGTTAGACCTATTTTCCTTTCAATCTCCCCCTTTTTGGTGATTGATGCCAACACAAACCAAAGCAAAAGTATAAGTGCAGAATTGAACTAGTTTGCATAAGGTAAGTGCAAAGATTGCTTGGAGTGAAACCAATATAATTATTTTAATAGATATGCACGGATTGCTTTCTTCTTAAAATTTTGGACCACGCTTGCACCACTAGTTTTGTTTTTGCAAATTCTTTTTAAATCCTTTTCAAAGTCTTTTTGCAAATAGGCAAAGGTATATGATTAAGATTGAAAGAAGCATTTTGAAATTTTCTCCCCCTGTTTCAAATGCTTTTCCTTTGACTTAAACAAAATTCCCCCTCAATGAAGTTCTCCTCTTAGTGTTCAACAAATTTTTGAAGATACTTTCTCCCCTTTTGAAAACACATTAAGATACCAATTTGAAAACTTTATTTTTAAAAACCGTAGGTGGTGGTGCGGTCCTTTTGCTTTGGGCTAATACTTTCTCCCCCTTTGGCATGAATCGCCAAAAAACGGATACTTGTGAGTGAAATATAAGCCCCTTTTACTTTCTCCCAAATGGCAAACAAGTAAATATGAGTGAATATTATACCAAAGTGGAGGAGTACTATGTCGAGTGATGGCGAAGGATGAATGATACAAATGGAGTTGAGTGGAAGCCTTGTCTTCGCCGAAGACTCTATTTCCCTTTCAATTCTACGACTTGGCACAAAATACACTTGAAGGCACATTAGTCGTAGAGGTTAAAGAGATATGATCAAAAGATATATCAATTAAGCATAATCATAGTTTTATATATATAGATTGCTCCCCTAAATATGTGCCTTGAGAGGAATACAAATTTTGGCCTTAAATGCCAAGTGCACATAGTTAGGTAAATGAGATCATGTCTATATCATAGAGAATGTGAAGTGCATTGTGTCATAGTATAAGTGTGATGCTCATGACAGTTTATGCACTTATAAAAGCATGTTATAAACATCTTAAGCATTTATCCTCAAGGATTCAAAGAGGCTTAAGGACCATCCACCTTTGGAACAAAGGCAGCTTATCCTCGTTACAAGGTTAAGCTTTAAGCTCTTTGACAATAAAATCACTTCATCTAGTTTTAACAAAGATGCATGAATGCTGGAGTGAGATCCTTGAGAAGTCAAACTAGATATGAAGCAGGGATAATGCATGGACATGCTTTCTCTTCCTTTTATACAAGATACGCAAAGAATGTATATAAGAGGAAGATTTAGGTACATTTATAAATGAGATGAAGTAGTTTTACCCTTTTGTACCTTCACATAGAGATGCTCTCTTCACTATGCTTTGACCTTAGTCTTAGTTGCTTAAGACCTATATTCAAGACAATGTATGAAAATATTTTGCACAAGAGAGAGTTCTACAACTAGTGATCCTTCTCCAAGTCATTGTTAGCATATATCAAATGGATCACAAATTACATAAATGTATCAAGAATTCTCCTTTTAACTTAGTGCATAAGAGAGATATTGATTGAAAGAATATGAGGCACAACTTATGCATTAAATTGACAAATAAACTTAATATAGGAGAATCCAGTAAATATGCTATTTTGACAATGAAAGCTACAATCCTTGAATTAAAGGTGACATTATTCTACCAAGTTGGATTGAAATGAAGTAGCATACTTCATGAGAAACTTATTTTCACAATTGAAACTATATGAGATTACTAAGAGAAAGTGTTAGTCTCAATATAATCAAGATATAGACATAGGCTCCCCCTAAAGATATGCATCAATTATTTGAATGAATTGGTTAGATACACTCACTTTTAAAGACAAATAGGGAGAAGCATTATCTATATCTTGATCAAGGCTTATAAAATTGCAATAAACAACTTATGCCAGGTATACTCACAATGAAAAAGGTTTAGAATGCTTACAACCACACCATTGATTGTTTTGAAGATCTTATTGTCCCAGTAGGTGTTGTTGTTCTTGATGTCTTTCTCTTTCATTTGAGTGTCCTCCCTTTCTAATTGTCTCTTTTTCCTTTCAAAACTTATTGAAAATACTCAAGAGATATGTTAATAGCTCAAGGGAGTATATGATGAAGGATGATTTCTTTAGATAAGAAATATAAACAATTCATCATCCAAAAATCACACAGACATGAAGTAAACTCCTTAACATTAGTGCACATCATTAGAAAAAGGAATATGCACCTTTTAATCATTTTGATCAATCATAGGAAATTTACTTCTTCATATTGAATTTATTAATCATTACTTAGAAGCAAATCAATATGAGAACATATATAGCAAAGGCATGAATAGATTCTAATGGACTAGTGTATTTATGAGAATGAGATTGAATGCACACTTAGCAAAAATTAAGTCCAATAAAGAATCTATTCTTCACATGGGTAAGATAATTTAGAGTAAATAACCATAAAAAAAGAGTTCCCATACCTTTGATTTACCTTTCTTCTTTTGGGTGAAGAGTAACCCTAGAGGCTTGTGACTTTAAACATCCACTTTCTCTTTTGTAGATTTCCATAAGCAAGCTCAAGAGATACGTTGTTAGTAACACAAGCACTAGTTTCCCTTTTTGTAATCATTTTGATAAGGAATGAAAAGTGGATTACTAAAGCATGGAAACTTTATAATATGAACTAGATTATTCCAAGATGTATGCTTAGTTTTAACTCATAAAACAAGCATAATTAATTCCTTAAGATAATATGAACAAATCTAATTTATAATATGGAGAGCGATAAATGTAGAAGAATCATATCCAATTTAAGCAAGAATCACAACAACATAAGTCATTGGATTGATTTTTCTTTTAATGTTAGATTACGCACTTCCAAAGAGAAACTAGTTCTCTACAAGTGAGACTACTTGCTTAGATAAAAGAATTAGTCTCACTATTCTAGTTATAGAGAGAATTTTTCTTTTATAAGTGTCCTAAGGATTTGAATTCCTCACATGACACCTTATTCTTTTAAGAACTTGAAGTATCTCTCTATATCTAGAATTATGGCAATAATAAGATAATCAGTGTAAAACATGCCATGAGGTACTTACAATAATTTAAAGCATGTAGATTGCCATAGAATAGAAATGATGAATATGCAATCTACCATATGAGAGGAATTTTTTCAAAGAATGGTGATATAATTTTAAGACATTTGAAGTGCTTCCTTTTCTATGTGACTACACAAGGCACATGAGAAATGGTAATCTAAGATACGTGCACTTAAAACATAAGTGTTACCATCCTTTGGCTTTCCTCCATGTTGTAGGACTTGATCTTTCCGCACAGGATAATTCTTTATTTCCTACAACATCAATATCTTCCCCGAGATGATATGAGTTTTAGACATAATAATTTGAAACAACTTTGGGTCAATCTTGGATATATAGATCATTGAAGATTGATAGCTTGAGTTAATAAGAATTAAATTGACTCTCTCAAGCACCCCAAAACTTCATATCATCTCCTTCTCCTGCAAAGCTTGTCAAGCATATTTTGGTACCCATCGCTTGTTGGGTCCATCAAGGTTAGTCAACAAAGATCTAGAAACCCAAACGTCCTTTGTGTTAGCACTAGGTAAACTCATTACCTTTCTAGCACAAGTTGCAATTTTGGGTTGCCTAGTTATATGAGAATTAATTGACAAGCTAGGAGTGGGGTTGTTACCAATGGGACAATCCTTGCATTGATGTCCATTCTTTCGGCATATGTAGCAAAGGCGATCTTCAAGTCTTGAAGATTTCTTCTTTCCTTGTTTCTTGCTTGCTACATGGTTAGTTAATATTTTCTTTTCTAACACTATGCCTTTTTGTTTCAAATAGGGACAAGACTTAATTAAGTGTCCCTTCTTTGAGCATTTAAAACAAAGTTTATCATCCTTGTTAATAATCAAGTTATTTTTAATATAGGGACATGACCTAATCGAGTGTCCCTTTTCAAAGCATTCACTACACTTCTTACTTCTCTCAGTATGAAGTGTGGCTTGATCATTACCTTGGATGTTACCTTTTAAGGAGGCGTGGTTGAGGCTTTTGGAGGAGGCTTTGATTTTCATCTTTGTTCCTTCCTCTTGGCAATCCTCAAGTCCTTGATATTTTCTTCAAGGGATTTAGTGCATGCCACGGTTGTTCCCATCTCAAGCTTCTTCACCATGTGATCACGGTTATCTTGAGAAGGTTGAGCAATGCACTTCCCATTTAGTCGTGTCAAGCTCATCTTTAGCCTCTCATTTTCTTCTTTGAGCTTTTGATTTGTATCATCTTTTGTTCCTGCAAATTCTAGCTCAAAGGAAGGTTTGCTTGTCGACGGACAACAAGCATTAGCACATGGTAATATAGTTTCAATTTGAATACATGTGCATGAGTGAGGTTGTTGGAATTTTGAGTTTTCTAATACAACCTCATGAGCAATTTTTAACATGATATGTTCATCCATAAGATTTTCATGAGAACATAGAAGCATATCATGTTTTTCTTGAAAAGCTAGATTTTTAATTTTTAGCTTTTCTACTTGGTCCTTAAGCAAGGCATTCTTATTTACTAATTGAGCGATACAATATAAAGAGTTATCTTGCTCAATTGAAATAGTTTCATACCTTTGGACCAAATCAACATGAGAGCACTTTAGCTCCTCATGTTCTTTAGTCAACTCATCAAAGCTTAGCATTTTTATGGAGAGAATATCTTCTAGCCTTTGACGAGCTTTGCTTTGCTCTCTCGCTCTTTTTAGAAGTTTAAGCATGACCCGCCTTATCTTCTAGGCTTAGATGAGCGTAGAGTTGCATGAAGCTTCTTTCATCCTCCTCATCCTCATTTGTGCTTCCACTATCATTTTCATTAGCCACACAACATATGTGTGAATCGAAATTGGAAGGCAAACCTTTTGGAGAGGTGGATTCATCGTTTGGTCTCCATCGTTTATTTTCTTCTTCTTCCTTCAAAGGGTTAGTTTCACAAGGACCAAAGAAAGTAGAAGCACAAAATGAACCATCATGTTTGGACTCATCAAATTTATTTTTAATTCTAGTCCAAATATCATGTGCATCACGAAGAGATTCATTATAATTCATTATGAAGGCATGATAATCTTCTTTGCTAAGAGAATTATTTAAGATGTCATAAGCTAGGTAGTTTAAGCATATACATCTTTGATCTTCCTCGGAAACATTTTTTCCTATCATAACCAGAAGGAATGATACTCTTGTCTAAAATTTGTTCTAATTGAGGATCTAACGGTTCTAAAAGCATTTATCACCCTAGTAGACCATGAACCATAATTAGAACAATCGGAAAGTAATATCTCAAGAGTTACCTCCTTGTTCTCCTTGGTCTTCTTGTTCTTTTGGGATCTTCTTCGAGCCATCACTTCGAGTTGTTAGACTCAATATGAAGTGCCTAGCTCTGATACCAATTGAAAGTCGCCTAGAGGGGGTGGATAGGCGAAACCTGAAAATTATAACTTAACACCCCACCTAGATCCCTTGATTAGTGGTTAGAACAAGATATACAATTATCGGAGTATAAAAACTAAGTCCTTGCTTGTAAAGTGTATTGCTTTCAAATAATGCGGAATTGATAAAACAATACAACTAATAGGTCTACGAGAATAAAGCAAGGGGGCTTAGATAAGAAGAGCAATAACATAAGTTCTTTCTTGCAAGGTGTTGCTTACTAAATGAGAATTTAACTTGAAGCAACACCAAATGGTATTAGCAGAGAGTAGTGCAAGAAAAACTTAGAAAGGGAAAGAACAAACAAATCACAAGCAATAAGCACACGAGACACGGGTGATTTGTTTTACCGACGTTCGACCCTCGAAGGCCTAGTCCCCATTGAGAAGTCCACTAAGGACGGGTCTCTTTCAACCATTTCCCTCTCTCCACCGATCACCAAAGACCGGCGAGCTTTTCTTCTTCTCAGTGATCACTTAAGACCCCGCAAGGACCACCACACTCTTTGGTGTCTCTTGCTAGCTTTACAAGCCTCCAAAACTTTGGAGGAAGTTCAATGCGAGTCAAAACTCCACGCGCAAATGAACACAAAGATGTAGCACACACTATCTCTCAATGAATCTCACAAGACACTAGTGCTAGACTCAAATGAGTAGCTCTCTCTTGCTTGCTCTCTTTTTGTGGCACTTGTGTTGGTTGTAGTGGTCTAAATCTTGTGTATAGGATGGATCAATGAATAGAGGTGGTTGAGAGGGCTTAAATATGTCAACTATATGACTTAGAATGTTACTTGGGCTCCCACACCTTGAAGTGGCCGGTTGGGGTGTTATTTATAGCCACCAACCAAATTGTAGCCGTTGGAGAATGCTGCTGGCGATGGGTGCACCGGACAGTCCGGTGCGCCACCGGACAGCGTCCGGTGCGCCGCCACGCCATCCTCCCGTTAGGGCTTGGAGCTAGTCGACCGTTGGAGGCTTTGTCCTCATGCGGCACCGGACAGTCCGGTGCCCCTCTGACCTTCTGCTCTGCCATCTGAATTGCACTGTTCACTTTGCTAGAGTCGACCGTTGCGCGCAGATAGCCGTTGCCCCGCTGGCACACTGGACAGTCCGGTGGTACACCGGACAGTCCGGTGAATTATAGCGGAGCTGCGCCTGGGAAACCCAAAGCTGAAGAGTTTGAGGTCGATCCTCCCTGGCGCACCGGACAGTCCGGTGCGCCAGACCAGGGAGCACTTCGGTTTTCTTTTCTCCTTTCTTCTTAAACCCTTTTTAATCTTTGTATTGGTTTTGAGTTGAACCTTTGGCACCTGTAGAACATATACTCTAGAGCAAACTAGTTAGTCCAATTGTTTGTGCTGGGCAATTCAACCACCAAAATTATTTAGGAAAAGGTTCGACCCTATTTCCCTTTCAGTGATGTGGTTGTGTTAATTTTAGCACTCATTGACCGCGGGAGTTTCAACTCCGGGTTAAAGCCTTTCAGTTGCCCGTCTCTTGGCGTGCCGTATGCGAGACCTTTCAGTTGTCCGTCTCTTCGTGAGCCGCATGCGAGACTCTTCTTCTTCAGCTTCCCTTCTGCGACGAGGTTAAAAGGGGAGAACACCTGTCACTTGGGACACGCGAGCAGAACACTTTCAGAATCACAGTCCAGTCGCTAGTGAGGGTATTTCCATCTCGTAACTCTGCGCGCACTAGAGGAGCGAGAGGGCAGGTGCCTCCGAAGCCCTTGCCGTTCGAGACCCTGCTCGAGGGAATCGGCAATTAGGTTTTTGGGAGCATCTACGCGACTGCCCAACGTCTGTCGTTGTCTTCTTCACTGGTTCCTGACGTCTTCATCTCGTACAGGATGGCAAGAGAAGTTGGACAAGATCAGGATCCTCGGAGCGCATGTGACGGTATGATCAATTCAGTTCGTTACTGTTTTACGTTGTGCAGATTATATATGTTCATCTCTGTTGTTTCATATGTATCCATAGAATTATCCAAACTGTTCTGTCATATCATATCATGATATTTTTAATGTATGTTCATACTATTAAAATATCATATATGTTTGTTTTAATTTTACAGTCATGCCGTTTATGTTGTTATCTGTTTATTTTTCAATTGTTCCGTCGAGTCTATATGCTTATTATATTTATATGATGATTTATATAATTCATATGTTTTATGTTCTCATAATCCATATTGTTATAGATATATTTGATATCATGATTTGTTTGATTAATCATCTTTTATATGTCATCATAATAGTTAATTTATGGAATTAAAATGATATGGAAAATGCCTATATTTCTAACACTCTCCTCCTCTCACGAAGCCTAGATTATTTGAAAATTATTATTACAACTAGAGTTCATCTCACGAGTTCGCCGATCTCCCGAACGTAGCCGGTTCAGCTCTCTCCATGTCACGTCTCCGCCCTCTGTATCCTTTCCCAAGCACTTACCCCCCTCCTAAAACCCCAGTCAACTTAGCGGGTCCAATTTGGCCCAGTTACCCAAGGGTTGGGCTTTCTCGTGCAGCTTGGTCTGTTAACTGCAGGAGCTTCTTCAAGTGTGGTGCTCTCAACTTCAGGTGTTGTGACATACTCCCCTCCGCTGCTTCACGTCTACTCAACCTTTCCCCACACCCAAGTTGAATGGCACATGCGACCAGCCAACATGAAGAAACGGGGAAAGGAACAGGGATTCATTTTCATTCATCATTATTAGTTTCGGTTTAGTTACAACTTCTATGTCAAAAAAATATTACACTCGTCATGTATCAAATTCCCTAAAGCAGTCAGATGCTGCAGGGGACATCCATCAAACAATCCCAGCTCTGAAAAGAAAAAAAAACTACGACTACCCACTGCCACCACTAAAATAAAATGAAGCAGGGTAGAAATGGGGTAAATCCTACCGACCTAGCATACCTCCTCTAATCCCCTAGAACAGATCAACACATCGGGCAACAGATTAAACACCAGCACTTGCCCGGTGCCATCCCCCGAGTAGAATTTACAGAGATTGAGCCTTAGCAACAGCAGATATCGCGCAATGGCAGGCCAGTAAGTAGGACAAGACTGAAACGGGCAAATCATGGCTGCACCCTTGCTGTGACACTGGAATGTACAGTAAGAAAGAGGTCACACATAGGTTGCGACCTGTATCACTACCATCTATATCTCCAATCTACCTGACCGCGTTGTTATGCTGTCAGAGAACTGAGAAGCCTCTAAATGCAGATAGATAGAATCTACAGGGGAAGCCAGGAGCAGTGTGGTTACGATGCTCATGAATCTACGTCTTTCTTCCTCTTCCCCTTGTTTCCAGACCTTGCATTGTCAGCTGGCTGCAGGTTTGGAGCTGGATCCTTTGTGTACATGATGCAGTCGTCGAGGGTGTAAATCCTGAGCGCAAGCGATGATACAGTTGTTGTCTTTATAGCTGCAGTGAAGGAGGACCAGTACCACCAATCTTTCTTCAGAAACTCGGCTTTTATCATGCTCTGCAAGAAATTGATTGCCAATACCACCTAAAAGAGGCGAAGACATGATTAATGAGTAACTGAATCATACTACAATTACCTCTAGGTTTCTAGCATAACTAAAACTGCAATTTCACAGACTTGAGTTAGAAGGGACAGGGAGGATTACAGATTAGGTCCCACAACCACACTTGGTTCCAACGCACTGCCAATTTGCTAATTACATCCTTAATTTTAGGATTATGACCTATATCTCAGCTTGGAGACTAGATCATACACTAGTCGTTTTTAATCAAACATAGAGGCAGCTAACGTGAAATTAAAATTTTCAAATGTATGGTAGGGTATGAGTTTAGAAGGAGCAATAAGTCATAAATTAGGAACAAGAAAAAATGAAGGAGATTATCTGCTTAGGAAAGTAGTGAGATTTCTTAGGAAATTAGAGGTATAGATCAAGTTGGTTTCAGTACCAGTAGAGATTAGTTTCTTAGGAACTAAAAATGGTTCCTGGAAACTCACTGAAAAAGAAAATGTTACTTTTTAAAGAAAAAAACAAGTAAATTGAAAATACACAAATAGGGTGACATACATATGATATTAATTCTGCATCCTTCACAAAAGCACGCCATGAACGTCTTCTTATTTGCTGAGACTTTGAGGCTCTGAATGCTTCCTCAGGCAAAGCTGCTTCTATATCAAGCAAGTTAATCTTTAGCTGCTTCAGGATATGAAAATTCCTGCCTATTACAGGCATCAGTGATGACTCTGGAACCAATCCCCCATTAACAGTTAGCAATCTTGTGGATATGTCTGTTGAAGGTGCTTCCTTGGCTGAAGTACTATCCCTAACAGGCTTCTTAGATTTTGGCAACTCCTCATCACCTGCATTGCCAGAAAAATCTTGGCCAACTTGAGATCCCTCTTGCCCTGACATTTTAGCAGACATAGCTTGACATTCCTGCAATGAGGAAGTCCAATCATTTGGTTTATCGTCATTTCTTTTACTTTCATTTAGCAGAACTGGCGGGTCAAGGAAATATGCAGGTGAAGGTACACAAGATGGAATTCCATTTGAGCCAAGCAGCCCAATCTCCTTCACCGTCTCCTTGATTGAATCATTTGTGGTAAATTTTCTACAAATTTCTTCAAAGTCATAAGGGCATGACTCCAATTTTCCACTGTTAGATGGTTTAACGGAACAATTATGAACTACAGGATCTTTTTCCTTTATATCAGACTTGCTGCCCTTCAGTTTCGGCTCGTCAATTTCTTTACTTTCATTAGGACAGTCGTTACTGCTGGTGCATTTTCCACCATTATGCCCTTCATATTCCATCAATGTGAGATAAGTTTCATGACAATTTAAGCAATGGTGTCGAGAAGGCCATATAGGCTCTAAACAGTCGCAGCGATGTACTCTTTCTTCAGAACCCGACCTTGACTTCGTTCCTCTCCTTTTGGATAGCTCACTAGTGTCCTGATCCGTTTGCAGACCATACTTTTGCTCCAAAACTATAAAAGCATTGGTGTTTGGAAGCTCCATAAGTGGCTCACTCTTTGAAAACTTGGACACTGGAGGATCAGTGATGGGAAAACTAGCCTGGCGATAAATAGACTTTTGCCAGTGCAAGATAGAGTCTTTCAGATCCTTCTCCCTTGGATCAATGTCCCTTAGCCAGTCAACAAGACACTTCATTTCTTCATCAGATTCATAAATAACAAGTGAAGCCGAATTCCAACCTCTATCGAATGTTGACTGAGAATGGCTTGTAACCATGCTAATGTCTCTGTCCTTGGGTATCATCATGCTTCCATCTGCAACAAGACGAGGACGCTTACAAGGTCTTCCTGTAACCCAGTACAATCGACCAACAGAATCCCTACCCAGGCACTCTCCTCTCAAGGATGCCATACTCAGCTGTGACTCTACTGTGCTAATTGAATCCTGCAACTGTGAAATCCTCTCCAATAAATTGTTTGATTCGTTTATATCAGCATCATGGTCAACCAGTTTAGATGTCGATGTTTCAATATTATCTTGGGACAATGTCCTAGCATTTTCATCAGGTAAATCTCCATTTGGTGCATTGATAACTGTAGCAGCATGAGTCTCTCCCACATTCGGATCACAAGTACCACTTTTGCCAACTAATGATTTCTCACAACTATTGGATCCTTCGGCAATAGAGTCCCGATCAGTCTGGTCAGTAATTATCTTTGATGGTTGTTCTGAAAGCCCCAAAGATTTATTTCCTTCAATAACAGTTGTGCTGGATATGCCATTGTCAGTACTGCAAGGTTTACCCACATCCAATAGCGCAGCAGGAACCCCTTCAGCAGGGTTGTTCAGGTTAACTCCAACATTAACCTGTTCAGCCTCTTCAAGATGCTCTGAGGCTGTGGGCATAGCACGCTGCTGATTCTCCACGAGTCCTGAACTATTGCTTACTTGGTCATTTTTCATCCATCTACTTTGTGTGGCATAAGGATTTTTTATTTCTACCCGATACCTAAACTCTTTCAGTTCATAATTCAGGTGACGTAATTTCTGCTGGAGATCATTTGACTTGTCTGAACACTGATCTAGATGTTCCCTGATGAGAGCTGTGTTGTGCAATTCGTCACAGAGAAATTTTAGCAAATAGATTCTCTGCAATTGAAGATCAAAATAACATATCAGAAGGTTGTCACTTATCTGCTATAGAAAATAGGATGACAAATAGCGTTTATGGTGATACAACCCCCGCTGATCAAAGGCCTATTTGTTATGTAATCTTGCTGCAGATTACAAAGTTTGCATGTAGATTAAATTTATGGCTATTTCCTCTATACGGCTCTTATTAGATTCTTTCATAAGCATTTAAACATGCTGACAACACAAACTAACATCTTCCATGACTGTGATTTTCTAAATCTGTGACTAGTCAAAATGTGATGTATAAAAGAGTCTTAATAGTACAGTAAAAATATAGTGCAGATCACATCCATGGACTGATGAAAGCATCCCTAATTATTGATTGGGAAAAGACTTGGAAAATATCTACAAAAGAAAAAAAAATGTTCCGCTAGAGGATGAGTTCTGATATGTTTATGCCCTGAAGCTTGAGTGCCCATATGATCTCACAAATGCAAAATCTTCAACAACTTAAAATAACTTTAAGATGATATATTTGCATGTTCACCCACTTCCTTTATCTGGGATGAAGGAATACAAAAACTTCTAAGTAAATGATAGACAAAATTCATGAAAACCCTTCAAAGAGTGACGAACTGATAACTTCAATTCAAAGACAAGAGATGAGAACAGACCTCTGCTATGGTTAGCTCCCAGTACTCTTTCTCATCCATCGCAACAGCTAACTTGTTGAGTTTCTCAATAAAAACATGAGCTTCCTCCCCAAGGCACTTCTTTTGTTCTTGCACTGCAACATGAGTTTGGGCAGTACATGATGGACAATACCAGTTTCCAAGCGGTATGCGTGCCAGTGGTGGGTTCAGGCAATAAGTGTGGTATTCAGAGTCACAATTATCACATAGAAGAACGCTCTCGTCATCACGGTCGATTCCACAGACTTTGCAGACACCATCCTCCCATGGTGCTTTCGGCAGTTTATTGTTTGCTGCCGTGAGAGCATCTTGTAGCTCCTGGTGGATTTCTGAGCTATCATTTTCATTGCTTAGATATCTGTCAAATTTCTCAACAAGGTCTTGTACCTGCACCAGTCAAGTAAACGATGTACAAGAAGATTCAGTAAGAAAATCATGATCATACTACTTAATAAACAGAAATTTCACACTAAGGCCAATGTATAAAGCTGGTATCTAAACATTACCACTGAGAAGCATAGATTGATATTTTAGAGTGCGAGTGCTAAAATAGAACAAAAGGAACTCTCTGGAGTTTGTTAACAATTTGCAATCACTTCAAAGAACTAAGAGAGGTGAACTAGTAGTTATTGGAAAACTAAGCTTTAAGACACATTAACAATACCATAATGAAAGGTTCTTATGAATATAGTAAGCTAAAATGTAAAATCACACATCCCTGAACATAAAATGCAAGATCCTACAGGGACAGACAGAAATAACAAACCTCTGTCTTATACAATGACTCAAAACTCTCAGACAGTGCAACAACCATTATCAGCACTTCAGGTCGATCAGCAAATGCAGTTTGCAGATTACAAATTACCTGCAGGTAAACACAAAGGCAACATAATCTCAATTTGACCATGGAATTTCTTGCAGTTGAAGTAGAAGTGCTGATAAGAGGACATCCACCAATAAACCTCATTTGGCGGGCGGGGGGGGTGGGGTGGGGTGGGGGTGGGGGTGGGGGTGCAAAAACAACAGGAAGAAGAGATCCCCTTGTGATTTATCTTAGGGGGGGATACCAAATCCTTTAGGGAGTGCCTTCTGAACTCAAGGCTCTACTGACCAAATTATTGCTCCGTTCTCTAAAATACTACATAAACAAACATATTTAGGTTTTTTTCCACTGCTCAGTGCCTCAGTTAGACGCAAATATTAGTGAAAGGGCTCCAAAAAATATAATCTCTTTGGTTACATATCTTGAACTGAGCTCATATTTTGAACACATGAATTAGAATAATAGAGTTTCAAGACTAAACTAAATACATTATTCTAGACTCATCAGCATAGACTGCATAGTAAACCTCAGTCTACAGAACTAATGATGCCCGCTCTCGGGTTACGATGTCCTGTGCGCCATCCTCCGGTTGGGCCGTTGCATAGTGGACGGTTGACGTCGGCCCGTGAGTGATGGGAAGCCAGGGTTGTTAGTGATGGGAGGCCAGGGTTCGGGGATTTTCTCAGCCAGGACCATTGTTTCGGTCTCTTCTTAATATTATACCGGGAGGGCGGTCATTCCCTTCCCAAACGAGTTTTTATTCTTATAAGGAACAAAAACTGATCTCTCTTCACAAGTTAACATAATAAAAGTTTAAAAAGATTTTCTCAAAAAAAGAGGAAAGGATGGATCATAAGATGTGAACAATAAGCCATCATAATTTAATACAAGTAGATAGAAGTGGTGCAGGGATATCGGATATCACTGTGTTAATGAAATAAATAGCACGAATGATAAGTAAATTGCGATCATAACTGAATTAAACTCAACACAACACTAGGGTTCTTTCACTATTAAGCCATAAAACATGCAGTCCAGAGGCTAGAGCAGACATAATGACTACCTTTTGGCTATGAAAAGCAGGCTCTAGAACCCTATTGAAAACCAGAAAGGCATACTGCAATAGCAGTAAACTGTCATGAAATAATAATAATTTATCTAAACCAAAGAAGCTGTCAGTCAAAAGCTTACAAGTGGAAGTGGTACTGTAGCACAACTATCTATTTTCATAGAAAATGGCAGAAGAGGACAGTACCAAATAACACATCGCTTCAAGTTATCACGAAAGTGCAAGGAGATTCCTCAAGGGCAAATTACAAGAAAAACAAAACATGCATCAACACTGAATAAAACATAACATGGTGTCAAAGAAAACATACTTCTTGTACATCATCAAGAAAAGCCTCCCAAGATCCGCGATAAGCTCCCTTAGCCAACCTTATATCAATTGTGCGGAAATCCAAAGGGCGGGATACCATACCAGGAAATCCAAGGATGCCCTCATCTTCATTCTCATTGGAATTTGTTAGAGTTGTTCCAAGCAAATTAGCAAACTGCTTTGATTCATCAGAGGAAATAGCACGCCGCAGGGCAATACGGCACTTTTTCAGGACAGCCTCTGAGATGGAGATAATATTTCTCTCTTTTCTTGGTTTTTCTGTATTCTGGGGTACTTTTGTACGGCATGCCTCTGTCAAGACGGATAAAACAGCTTTCTGAAAAATAAACATGTTTTTAGTACATTTTCCAATAAGCTTGTAGTCATAATTTTCTCAAAACTGAGCTCATTTCATGTCCCTCCCACGGTCCCACCCAGTAACTCCTGTGACAAATCTAAATGTATTGTTCTTAGCTTAGTTTGAATGTGTGTATAATGGCCTTCCAACCTGGTGGCATTATTGTTCTTACAGCTATATGTCAAATTTCATCAGAATGTGCTGACGGCAGTATGTTCAAATTAAATTTCTACAACAAATTTCCTGATCAGAGAAGCTACAGGAGCAAAAGCATGCTAGAAGAGCACCTGAGCAGAAACAGGCATCTCTACAAGTCTACAAGTACAAGGTAGTAAACCTTGGTCAACTAACCAGATAAAATTCCAAGAAAATTGGGTTGCTCAGTACTCCACATAAGAAACAACTAATATGTAGTGTTATCCTAAGTCTACTGACCTACCTCTTTGATGTACCAATAGTCCCTAGCATATAATATACTAGAAGAACAAACATGTTACTAGGTTCACTATTTTGAGTAAAGACATAGCGGAACATATATCTGATAATCAGATACTCTGACCTATATTACAAAAAATGATTAATTACAGAATGTAAGGTAGTGCACACAAAAGAAACTTTTTTCTCGCTTTGCACCAGCAGGAACTTTACAAACCTTGGTTGGTCCAGAAGCATTACCCTTGTAGACCTCTTTACTGATTGAGTGCTCCAAAATTTTCCTTGCCCATTCTGGAGGTTTTCTCTCCAAAGCTTCATAAACACACTTCCTTATTCTTGTTCCCACATTAGTTGGCAATTTTCTCACAGGCTCCAATGATTTCACCCAATCTGGCAACGTAGTGTCACTAGCAAGCTCCTCAGGAGAATCTACAATATCAGTATCCTTGTAATCCATCATAAAGACGGTATTCCCTTCATTTGCTGAAGAATTGCATATCAATGTTTCAGCCTCTGCAAGTAGCTGAAATACAAGAATATTATTGCTAATGCTATGCACACATAACTCTCAGACTAGAAATTTTTACAAGTACCTCCTAAGGCCTAGTTTGGATACTCTAGTATTAAGCTCAATCCACATGTATTGAAGTGTATTGGGGTATATCTTAAACTAATTTACACCACAATCCACCTCAACACACGTGAATTGGGGTCAATACTAGAGTACCCAAACAAAGCCTAAGTGGATAATCTTAGTATTTTTTCTATGCATAATTGTGGGAGATGAGGTATAAACAAAAGAGTGATATATAACATGGCACAAAGCAACACAGCATCCATTATGATATATATTATATAGGCAGATCCAATGCCAGAAGCTCCCACATGTGTGGGGTCTGAGAAAGGGATAAATCGAGGGCAAGCCTTCCCCAACAATTGTGGAGAGGCTGTTGCGAACCCACGACCTGATGACTCGGTGAGAGCTCTCACCACTGCACCAAGCCTACCCTTGACCCATTATGATATGTGATGTAAAAAAATGACATAACTAGGCAAGAACTAGTTTCTTTTCCAGCGAAATCTTCCCCAGCCGTATAGAACAAATAATGTGTAATGAACAATACGCTAGTATAATTTGGAAATAAATAATTACAAATGATGTTGGCTTGACTAGAAAGATTCAATTAGCTTTTCTTTAATACTTATTTCCCTCCAAGTGGCACATCATTGTATAATCTATGATATATTACAAATAAAATATAATTCAGCCTCCCTGATGAAGTATTAATTGTAAAAGTGGGTATACAGAATAAAGAAGTTCAACATAAATGGATGAAAAGATGACATGTGGCCAAAGCAAGAAAATTACAATACCGTTTGGATCTATTCATTTTGGAGGAATTGGAATTTACTTAATAAAGTAGTCTATTTGGTTTGAAATTTGACATTCCACCACTTTCCAAAGCTCATATATAAGCCTATCTCAAATTCATGGGGTAGAGTATGGGAAATGATTTTATGTATCAATGGAATATGTTTTCACTCTGCAACTTATAAGACACTCTTCCGTTCATTCCTCTATAATAAAAATGTAGCACATAAATATCTCCCACATATTGTTAATAATAGTATACAAATATATGTAACATAAGACCATATTAGCTTAATTGATTTTTACCTAAATTATTATTATTAGAATGGAATTCAATTCCAAGGATCCAAACAGGGCGTAACTGAAATTGACTAAATTTGAAGACAGTAAGAGACAGAACAAATTGTAGAAATTAGTTACTTATCTAAATAACTGAATCAGAAGTGCAAGTAGAGCTAACAAGAAGCAAACTCCTCACCGATGCATCCTTCTCCATGCCAACAACCCCGGGTAGAGCTCCACACAGGATACCTCCATCACCTTGTAGGCAGCGGAACAGTTTCACTCCTTCTCGACTAGAAATATCAGATAAATCCATGCAGCCACTCATGGAAGAAACAGCTAAAATATATCTTCTAGCCAACTCCGGCCAAGTCAAATTGTTAGCAGTCAGCATATCAATCTTTAACTCTCTTGTTAGAGTATCAGTGTCCCTTTTTCTTCCTCGTCTGGATTTTGATTCTTTTAAATCAATGCTTGGATCCACAAAAATTGCGACTCTAGATACAAGTTCGGTGAAAAGAATCTTCAAGAGTGCAATGTGGATCTCAGGCAGCACTAAACCACTACATCTCCCAAGTGTCTGGGCAGCCAACTTATTTTGAGCAGCTTCTCGTGCTGAAGAAGTCTCAACTGGAATAGACACATATACCATTTCTTCAATAGAAGTTATACCTGATTCGCCATTCGAGTACGATGAAGAAACATTAGCAGGTGAATTCATCGGTGGATTGTGATCCATGTAGTTGTGGATGTCATTTTTATTTGGATGGATTGGCCATGGGTCAATGAGTTCATCTTCTACTTGCTCAATTGAAGGAAGTTCTTTCAGGCCGATGATTTCAGCAAATCGTCCAAGAAACTCCAATATCTACAAGTGCAGAAAACCCAGTTGTAAGAATAGAACAAAGAAATAAACAAATAAAAAGGTGTTTCCTTAAACAGTGGAAGAAGTGAAAGAAACAGGAATGAACTACCTGGAAAACATCCCCAGCCAATTCTGGTGCAAGCTTGCGGCTAATAGGATTTCCTGGAGGAAGCTCACGGATGCTAGAAGTGCTAGGCTGAGCATGATCCTGTGGCCCACTCACTACAGATCCATGTCTCCCATGCATTGGACTATTTTTATTAACAGCTACCAGTGTGCCACTTGCAATCGTCAGTGAAGAGTTAATTCCAGTCCTGTTACACAAGAACTGATAGTGTGAACAAGCCCCGGATTTAGGAAGAGATTCCACAAATTCTTGAACAAATTCCAAATCAAACCCGATTCTGTCTGGATACAACCATTCTTTAAGTAATGCACAAGTTGACTGCACATCATTCTCCTTTTCTATAAACTGTGGTACCTTAGGCCCATTTGATGAGCAAAACTTAGCCAATAGATTGAAAGGACCATCAGTGCGCTGAGGTCCACTTTCATAGTCAAATGGAGATTTTTCACTACTGTGAGTGCAGAATAATACCAAATGTCCATGCTCCTTGTACATTTTTTCACAAGCTTCCATCATAGCACAAGAAATCATCCTCCAGACTGAGGAAGGTGATGTTCCTTCATAACTGAAGTCACCAATTTTGTCATACATATTTGCATCATTGGTCGGTGCCCAACTGAAAGAGCCAGGATCTGACAGCACATCTGGCACTGTCATATCCTTAGTTTCTACATTACTGCACCCTAAACTTTCTTTACCCTCCAAATCATTACCTAGACATGATAAGAAATCTTGATTCGTCTCAGAGAAATCTGATAAGAGCATAGAAATATTATCATTAGCATCATTGGCAGTATCTTCAATCAAATCACTACCTTCCTTCGTTTCTATTGTATCAGCCTTCCTAACAACATTTAGGCACACTGTGGTTGATGCATCCGGAAGTTGGAATGCTGAACACGGTAACCTTCTCATCTTAAACAAAGGTCCAAAATTCCCTCCATCATGCACTTCACACTCAAACAGTGAACCAGTAACTCTATCATGCCAGTAAGACGTAAACCCAACCGGCCATATCTGGTATGAATTGTGGTAACTTGTCCGATTGTCAATTTCTCCCAAGCTGGTAATGAAAAAATCACTATATTGAACAGGTAGTGCAACCTAGAGTTTCACCACAACAAATGCATATAGTTGAAATCAGTATCAAAAGAAATACACTTCATTCTGGGATTCAAAAACAAAAAAAGGATGTACTGTCAAAGAACAGTGACAGAATGAGCATCGATGGTGAAGTAGAATCTGAAATGGACAAAGCAAGATACTCACTGTATGATGATGTGGCTGATGATTACTGTTCTCCATAAGAAATATTGGAGGCTTTAAGGAACTTCTGTTTTCACTAGGACTTTGTTTGATTGTATTGTTAAAAAATGATGGATCCATAGACGTGCCAGCACTTCCTAACTCATGGTTCACCGCAACCTTGGGTAATGTTGATGTTTGTGGAAGATCTCTTCTTCTGCGTAAGTGAGCTGATCTTTGTGGTACGTTTACATCAGCAATTAAATCTTGATCCATGGAAGTAAAATTTTGTCTCATGCCAAAACACTGGGCAAGATCAAATGCTGGCATAAACTGCATTCCATCTACAACAACAAGGGTAATTAGTACAATTAGTACAAGGTGCACCAATATTCACATTTGAAACCATATGTTTATAATATATGCAACTGAATACCATGCAGTTTACTTAAATGTTAGTAGGATGTCAAATGTTTTGGAAGCCAGAAACCATGCAGAAGTGGGCACACAATGACTAGGCACTGAGCATACTGACAAAGGATTTTGAGAGTTAGCACTGCAAATCCCAGTCTAAAAGCCTCTTTAATAAACATAGATATAGATGTCTAAAAAGCTAAGAACCAATACATCTCACTTGCATCAAATAAGAGTAAATGATTGACCTGTTATACTTACCATAAAGAGTAGTATTCTGCAAGTGACCCCCCTCAAAATGTGGCAAGTTGGCAACTGTCAACTGGGGTCCATCGGTGATATTTTGTCTGCAGGAGTCACAAGAACATATTAACCACCTTATGATAATAGTGTCTGTATGATTAGGTTAGCACTTAGCAGAAAGCTTCTACCGAATTCACAGACATTGTTACTGTCAGAGCAACCAAATACATTCCAGCTTGCAGAACATAATTGCTAGTTTGGTCAGAAAGAGGACCTGAAGTTTAAATAAGTTACAGCCCAAGATAGCAAATTGGATTTCAAGAAATCAAATGTGCCTTCTTTGAATGGATCTTTCAAGTAAATGATGATCAAAGCACAAACCAAACTGACAAGAAAAACAGCTAGCATGGCAATGACAAGGAGTGTTCCATAATAATAATGACGATGATAAAAGCTACTGTAGTGAATGCAAAACTTCTATTTCTGGATATCAATTTGTTTCAATTTTATGTCTAGACACTTGAACAATAAAAAATAGGAAAACAAAGGTCGTGTCTCTGAA
This sequence comes from Zea luxurians, assembly GCA_029449295.1. Classification (NCBI taxonomy): domain Eukaryota; kingdom Viridiplantae; phylum Streptophyta; class Magnoliopsida; order Poales; family Poaceae; genus Zea; species Zea luxurians. The sequence continues at coordinate 99,687,542 of JAOPSE010000011.1, forward strand.
CTTAAAGGAAATCTCTACATTTCAGTACCAAGTTATTTGTGTCAACCAAGCCTTTAAGAAGTTAGCAACTAACAGTGATAATGATATGGTTGTCTTTTTGACCCCAAAACACAGCAGGGGAGAAGGAACGAAAAAAAAAAATACGGCCAGCCAGAGAGCACGAGGATCTGCACCCCACAGAAGCAAAAGAAACTAGGAGAGGGAATCTAAAAAAAAGGATAAAAGCATGCCATTTTTTCACGAAGTCTAAAAGCTTGAAGTTTGGCTTCTCGTAAAAGGAGGTTTTCCAGGAGATAAAGGAGGGACGTCCTCTGTCAAAGATGAAGTTATTTCTCAGCTTCCAAATATGTCAGGAGGCAATGATCAAGGTCTCCATGATAGGACACAATTGTAGTTGTTGCCTTCTAATTTGTGTTTTTCCTTTTGAGAATGTTTCTTGTATTTTAGCCTACCGATAAGTAGCCAAGCAAAAAATCTAAGTTTGTTGGAACATTTAGTCTCCCAAATCCAGATAAAAGGAGTTGGGGCTGCACATTTTTGAAGGGAAAATTGTAGAACTTTGTTGATGTATAGTTTCTGCTTCCCCAAATATAATGGCAGGAGTCTTTAGTATATGGCTGCACTTGAAGTGTCTGAATGTAATCTTGAAGGGCTTGATATTCTTGATAAGCTTGCTCTGATAAGGGGAGATGAAACTGAGATTCAATGTTGTTGTTCAATGATACGGTTGTCATCACCACTAGGCTGTTAATCATCACTAACAGTGGAGGATTGGTGTTGGATTTGCAGATAGGCCACTTTAAATAGGTTGTCTTCCGGAAACCCTAAATCCCCCACTTGGCACTTGCAATCTGACTCATCCCATTATAGAATCCCCACTGTGGGCAAGATTTACCCACTAAAGCAAGCAGATAAGGCAACCAATTGAACGTTTTACATGGATCAGATCCACGGAAAGCTCTCTCAAGTTGATAAAACCGTAATATGACGCAAGTGTAAACACATCACAACAGATATTCTGAATTTAGTTTGAACCCTAAATGCGCATCTCAAACTACATCCCTTGTTCCCCACCCTTGCCCATAACCAGTTTTCCCGGGCCGATGCGGCTTGAGTAACTGGGATCAAGGAACACATTACCCTACTTGTGAAGGAAGGGACAAGGTTGTTCCTGCGTTCCCAGAATGGAGGCGATTTTCCCAGGAGGCAGAACACAGAACGATCCAGTTTCTGGCGACTACGCACACACCCCAAATCTGACCAGAAAACAAGATTATGCTTAGATCTATACCTCAAGATGCACTGATTTGCAGATCTACAACTTCCCTGTTGTTCGAAGCAGGATGGCGGCACTGATTAGGAACAGGAGCGGAGAGGGTGGGATAGTTAGGGGGGCTGTGTAATTCTTAGGGTTTTCTTTCTCTCAAGGAGACAGGCATAGGGTATATATAGAGGGGAAAGCCGGTGTATAGACTTGGTCTACCAGCTCAATATAAAGCAAGAAAAATGCCTTAATTAAATAAATATTTTATTCGCAAAATCCACGTCACCGTTCAAGCAAGTATATCTGATGAGGCCCACCAAATTCTCCAGAGTTACACTGGTTATACCATTTTAGTCTGGGGGTGATGAAACCCTTGTCACCAGTCCAGGTTTGAAGGCTGGTACAGACTTCTTTAGAACAAAATCAGGGGAACATATCTGGTGCAAACCAACCCTTCCGTGCAACCGTGCAAACTTCTAATCTGGGTCACATGATGTTGATCCAAGGGGACGCGCGGGAGTGGATAATTTTGCACTTAACCGCCCGCTCCTAATCACACTTTTGTAAATATCCCCTCTCACTCCGCCCACGTGTCCCCTTGGATCAACATCATGTGGCCCAGATTAAAAGTTTGCACGGTTTTTTTTTTCTCAAACACGCAGGAGAGCTGCGCGTCAATGTATTAAGAAGAAAAGGGGAAAAGACCCCGAACAGACAGTACAACACACACACACAAACACACACACACACACACCGAACCCCACCTAGCCAGAAACAACATCTGGAGCAGGGGCAGGGACAGAGCGTTTGGGGTACCAGATATGTTCCCCAAAATCAGGGAGGAAATCTTCACCTCGTCAAGTTTTTAAAAAAAACTGATAAGACCTGGTTGTGTGCAAGAAATAAATTATAAGGACCTGATTGAATAACATGGGTGTATGGACACCTTTAGAACAAAATTATGATGTTAGAACACCTGGTTGAACAATCATGTCACAATGACACCACGTTAAAGTTCTCTCTGTGCAAGTGCAACAGAACTAAGCTGTCTTTCACTAAGGACCCAAATGAGATGTAACAATTTGATCAAGAATTTTACACAAAAAGCACATGTCCAAGGGTTAACAGCACTAATGTTGATGTTGAAACAAGAAACAACAATACTACTGTCTTAGAACCACCAAGTGATAACAAATTAACAATACATGACTATGCCATTGTTCTAACCTGTGAATTTGATCCAATCTCCAAAATAACGGATGGTATCCTTTGATGTTGATAAAATTAAAATAGAAAAGGAATAGGCAGAAGGATCCGTCACTCATGCAACATGCTATTAGAAAAAGTGAAATGTGGGACCTATCTGTGTGGCCTAAATTCAATGGCGTGCTGGCCCATCCATTGGTAAGCACATAGGAGGTACTTGATCGCACCAAATTCCAGCTCATACAAAGACCATGAGACAATAACTGCAAGGGTTGGGACCTTCCAAAACTAGAATGCAGAACATAAAAAAATCAGACATGAATAGGTTCAAAAAGTTCAGATGCATTTGTGTTTATGGAAAAAAGACAATCAAGAAAATAGCAGTTTTCTGTACCACCTAACTGGCACAGTTAAAAATACCAAAATTGTAAACAGCAAGTGTCTGTATCATATTTTGAGCAACTACCCACTTGATTTTGATTCAGCTATAATAGTAAGTGTTTGTACGTACTTGTTAGTTCCACTCTCCGAAAGGACATCTGGCTGAGTTGGTTAGGTGGCCTGAGTAGCACTCCTCAAATCCTCTAGTCCTGAGTTTGAATCCCAGTGGGAGCGAATTTCAGGCTGAAGTTAAAAAAGATCACTCGCTGGTTCCCCTGGTTGTGTGCACACGAGATAGACTGACCTATGGGGGGCGGATCCTTGTGTAGGGGCTGTGAGGGCTCAAAGCACGAGTAAAGGTCTAGCCTATAGGGAGCAGACCCTCATGTCGCACGAGGAGGGGGGCAGCTTTCGTTACCTTTCTCGGGCGAGGCTCTAATTGAGCTTCTTCTTAATATAATACTGTGGGGGCGGTCTTTCCCCTACCAGCCGAGTTTTTTTTAGTTCCACTCCCGTGGCTTATTGTGTTTTGCTTATCAGAACAGAACATTCCAGCACTGGGTCATTCCAGTAATTGAGTGTACTATTCTGGAGTATTGTAAAATGAAAATGATATGTTGTACCACACCAGTGTATTGTAAAATGGTAAATAATCACAATATATTGTATGAACGAAATCAACAAATTACTCACATGTATAGTATTCAAGTGACACTATACATTTTAGTAAAAATCTTGATATGGAAAGTAGGCATCCAAGATCCTTTGCAGGAGACATAATTGCCCATGTTAACTAATATGGGACGAAATAGAGAACTTCAAATGTAATAGAGGATGAAAGTGGAACTACAAAACAATGGACACAGTGGTAGATCTAGAAACATATGCTACAAGGGGCTCATACTCCTTATTTTCTACATTTAGTCCCTCCTAAGCTTCAATGATTACAAACTTGTAGGAAGCTTAGGAGAGGGTTCTATACTTACGGCGACAGTAGGAGGGGGGTCAAGCCTCAACCGACTTCATGATAGTTCCACCCTTGAATGGAAAGGAACTTAACAGCTAAAGGGGCTTTAGTATTGTGCACATCATGACAACTGGCAAAGGATTTATCTTACAAAAGATTAGCATTCCATTGTCTACAGACAACAATTATGGAGCAACCTTAGTGAAAAAGGTCAAAAGAAATACTCAAGCGCCAGTTTCCTAACTAGTTTTCATACAAGTTTTTGAAATGTCTATATGGTCCTTTACTACTTAGTCACACTAGAGTGCCGGTGACCCACATGGCCTCTAGTGTGATCACTGGCTCTAGTGTAGACATGCAAAATAATGGCATAAAGGCCATGATTGTTCTATGGTAAGCTTAGCTCAAGTTCAAAGAAACTGATAGCTATCTCTTAAGATTCATTAGGCTTGTTTAATGCATTGAGACTTAGGAGAAAGGTTGATAGTCCCTTAACCAAAATGGGATGACCTACATTTATGTCACAAAGATCGGCATCATCATCAAGTCACAATGATCTTCGTAGCATAGGTCATTCCTAATCTTCTACTGCACTACACCACAATGTATCTCGCTACAAACTTACTTTGACATGATAACTACAACTTTGTGGCAATTGCAAAGGGGATTCAACTTTGGGCCACATTAGGTAAGCCTCAACATGGCAGGTTTTACGACCTCATCCATCCTTAGACCTTAGTCCACTTGTTATAGAAGTTGACATCTTTACTTACTACGAGAAGCTTGAATATCCAAACTATGGTGGCAAAGACAACGAATTCAATTGACCCAAATATAAGTATTTTTCCAAGGATAGACAAAGGAAGGCAACAAGGTCCTCTTTCTTGCATACACATATTGTCGGCAATACCCAACAGTGGTACATTAAATAGGGAACTGTGTGTATACTCTCGAAAGTGTGGTTTGGTATAGAACACAACGCACTTGTCAATTGTTATCACACCATGAAAATGTGGATTTGTCTACAACACATGACACAAATTAAAAATATTTCTACCGGTGAGAGAGAGCTAGGTCATACCACCTATCGAATTATACCATTAGAGCAGTGCGCTCGAGGTCTCCCTTTGTTTGTCCATGTTCGAATCCTACTACAACTTATTGCAATGACCAGGGGTGTCAACACTATGTGGTTTGAGTTTTTTAGGTTGGTTGTTAATTAACATTATGCCCTTAAAGGCAAATTACTAGCAATTCATCGATGTTAGATCTCTCAATGAATCACAACGACACAATGTCCCGGATGCGTTAGTTGGCTAGTCTTTTCCATGGAAACGCCATCCCTCTCCCTATCAACCTCCCTCTCCTTGGCCAACGACGATGGCATGAGCAATTCGAAGCCAAAGATGTTGACCACCGGATCCATGAGCAATCCACAAAAAAACAAGTTGAATCAGTGTGAGTCATACGAGGGAGCGCCCATGGTAGCCTTGGAGCTTTCACAGTCACAATGGTCTTGTCATGTGATGGATTTTGTTCTCTATATGAGGTCAAATAGGTCGCCGAGACGCCGACAGGCGATAGCAAGGAGCAAAAAGTGCAATGGTAGAGGCAAGCGACGTGTTTCTTTTGTCAAAGTTGACCATGGAGATCAAGAGGATGAGAAGGCGTGCAAGAGTAGGAAGAATGCAGGATTTGTATCTTACTGGAGTCCACCGGCCAGGGATAGTCTCTGCCTCCTCGAGCCGCTCTCCACAAGAGGTTGTGCCTAGTAGGATCACTGTGTTAGGGCCACCTACCATGTGGGGTGGCACAACAATCGGCAAGGTGACGGAGCACATGGTGGCCTAAGGGCAGGAAAAGATGTCTTATGGGTGGTATCAAGGTGGGTCAGAGATTTGACCCCCTTAGGCACTTAGCTAGACTCAAACAAAATTGAACCATGATGGTTTATTAAGTTGAGTTCCATGTTTTGATATACAAGGCTAAACGCGCAAGTGTTCAAGTAGAGATATCCATCACAAGGCTAACGTATAGAGACATCAAGCTTCAAAGTCCTCAATTTACATATGAACATGAATTTTGCTCATTTGCTCAAACATATAAACAATGTGTTTAGTCACTAGCTCACTAGCTTCACCAACTACAACAAATAGACAGTTGGCAAGTTCGCAACAAGCAAATCATATAGGTGTTGCAATAGATGAAAAGGAAGCTAGTTGAAGTGCATGAGAAACCAACACATGTTGCATTCTTGATCTCCCATATAGTGAAGCCAACACAAGGTTGTGTTTCTTTGATCTCCCATATAGTGTAAAGCTAGGTACAATCACATAAATAACTTTACATTCACAAGAGATATACTGGGCATGTTACGATACGAAGAGATTTTGATCTCCAAGGAATTAGGTGTACGCATAGGACATGCATTGGCATGTTTGGTTGTGTAAGGAAACATTGATGCTTACGTGCAGTCGCATCACAACGTCTACATATTGATCGTCATGGCATGCAGTCGCATCAACAACATCAAAAAAGTGATTGCCGAAGAAGTCGAGAGTGGCAATCGTTGTCCTCTAGAAAAGATATTGACGAATTGAGACAACGTAAGGGCATGCCAAACAAAAGAAATCTTGTTGCATATGGTTCTATTTCGATGAAATTGTGTTTAGGTTGGCAAACATGTAAATAGCACAATGATATTGTAGACGATGATAGTAACCTTCAAGATAGGATGGTTGACTTCATGAAGAAGCTATGACACCTGCTTCAATGACACTTTGGGAAAACGTGGTAGGACACCTCCACAACTAGGTCAATAAGTCATTTGAGTTTAGAGCGCTACAACACTAAGTTGTCTCTAAGGTAGAGACAATATCCAAGTCATTGCATCCAATCATGACCAATAAAGAAGTGGTCCATATATTGAAAGAAAGGGTGCCCTAGATTCTTCGAAAAGCAACTTTCACCAACATGACAATCATGAGGATCCTTCGTATGCAATAGATCAATCATACAAGAACATACAATGCCAATGAGGCACTAAAATCCTTTGATAGGTAGTCCACCAGCCTATGGAAAGAGTTATTGTTGTTGCATAAAGAGCACCCTTATGAATTCTCATCACTAAGAAAGGCATTATTTACTTCAACAGAGAGGCAGTGAGCATAAGAGAGTGAATAGTGGTTATGTACATTCTTTACTTCAATTGAATGGTGAGGAGCATAAGAGTGTGAATAGTAGTTATGTACACAACTAGGGCAAAGGCCTCGTCGTTTGCCACAACCATAGCTCCACTAAAACCAAGAGCCAAAGCAACTTGCAACAGAGCTAGGTGAGATTTTGCAAACACGGAATATAATAAGCTAAGAAAAACATGCACACCATAGATTAGCAACATTGAAAGAAGGTCCAAGTATGGCGTCTCAAAATCAAGGCCAAAGCATAGGAGGGGGCAGAGTGCATACGATGCAATAGCCCCGGAGTCGACACCCAACGATAAAACCTACAAGGAATACTCACAAGCTCCTTGCAACTTGTAGTGGAGGTTCTTGTTTGTGGTGACAATTGAAGAGAGTGCTCCAGTCCTCCCAATGCATGATAGCGATGGATGCAAGATGGCAACACGAGGAAGCAAATGATACACAAGAACTCAAGCCACCGATGACGTCCAACTTGGCAATATAACCTCAAGATTGAGGTGATGCCCCCAGCCAGAAGAGGAATGGACCAAGGTGAGTAAAGAGTACCCTGGCCTTCACAATCAGTTATTAAGGCGGTAAGGCGAGTAACCCCCCCCCCCCTTTACCTTTTAAGCGAAAAGGCGTAAGGCGAGGCGACGCCTTAATTATACATATAAATATTAAAAATAGACCGAATATTATATATATTACTAATTTGAAAGTAATAGTAAGCAAGCTAATACAACTGTAAGGCCTAGTAGGCATATTTCAGCCTGGTAGAAGAGAGAAAGAAATAAAGAAGACCACCAGCAGTCAGTAAAGCCCAGCACAACAATTTTAGGGTTATCTACCTCACAGCCACCAGCAGCTACATCGGTACAGCCTGCAGCCCTCTCAGTCTCAGCCACCAGCCCCTTCTCTCCCCTCCCTCTCCCTCCCCGTAGCACTCCTTGTCCCTCCCTGCAGCTCTCCTCTTTCTCCCTGCGCACCGCCGTGACCTGCATGCCGCCCTGCTCGCCCTGCCGTGCCGCCACTGCCTGAGAGGGAGCAGAGCATGCGCGCCGCCGAGGACACGCCCTGCTCGCCCTGCCGCCGCGCCCTGCCCACCGCCGCTCGTGCCCAAGGCGTCGATCTGATGACGCTCTGACGATGCCAGCAGACGCCTTATACCCCAGAGCAAGGCGATGTAGACGCCTCACCCTCCATGAACGCTTTAGCGCCTAGGCGACGCTTCACGGACGCCTTAATAAGCATGTTCACAATGGACTCACATAAACAAGTCAAAGACATTGTGGTGGCTAAGGTATAGGTTTTGAACGAAACCAACCTATATTGCCTATGTTTGATTGCGCAAAGCAACCTATATTGTCTATGTTTGATCGTGAAGCGCTGTGTTGTGGTGCCCAAGGGCTACAAGAAAGGGTATACACAAATACAAGAAACATCCTACACCAGAAGGAAAATGCAATGCTATAATAATGCAATACAGTTAGAACAGAGCAGTGGAAAAAAATCAAAGGTAACAAACCATTAACTCAACTGTTGCATGGCGACTAACAAACTGCACCTCTTTAAGACTATAACAATAGCAAGCACCAAAACAAACATAAGAGCCAAACAGAACAAATAATAACAAGGTTCAACGGATTATCCCCTGTTCTGCTGTTCAGTGTTCATCACTCTTAACATCACCGATTGCTTATGCACCAGCGTTTTACAAGCAGCAGATTACTCGGACTCATAGCCTCTGAGACTAAGGAGTTCGATGGCCAAGCATATACTATCAATATAATCAATGATAATAATGATTAAAAAGAGCTCAAGTAACTGCCTGCGGATGTCATTGGCGATGATTGTGACGGGGTCCTCCGGCGGAGCAGCGTTGATGTCAAGCTCAACTGCACCTAGCTTCCAGCGGGTGGAGCGAGCGCCACGCCTCTCACACGCAGGGCAGATCCAGTCCTCGTTGGCGGCGGCACGGGGCCGCCGGGCGCCAGGGGGGCCGGGTGGCGGGGGCGGGGGGAAGAGAGGCGGCCAGACGCGGACGCAGTTGGGATGGAACCCCCTGTCACACGCGTCGCAGACCAAGGTCCCCCCCAGAATCTCCTGGCGACCGCAGGACGAGCAGGGGGCTGGCGGGTTGCCCCAACCCGCCTCCCCAGGGTGAGGCGCCGGCGGCTGCAGAGGGAGCAGCGGCAGCCCCAGACCAGGGAGCAAGCCGGCGGGCACGTTCCCTATGGGCCCAAAAGGTGTATTCCTCAGCTCGAGGGGGCGGTGGACCCGAAGCACCACGTCGAGGGCCTCCTGCTGGAGCCGCACCTGTTGGTTGGGCGCACCCAGGGGCAGCTGCGGCGGCAGGAGAGGAGGAAACTGCGGCGGCGGCGGAGGAGGAGCTTGGACGGGCGGAGCCAACTCCTGCGGCGGCGACGGGGCCTGCGCCGGCGGGGTGTCGCTCGACGGCGGCGGCGGGGCCTCGTTGAGGTCGATGACGAGATGCGGCGGCCGATCCATGACGGAATGGGGATTGAGCTCGAACTCAGGCTAGGTTAAGGGCGCTCGGCATTGCCTCGAGGGGGAGGAGGTGGGTGGGGAGCGTGAGGGGAGAGGGGTTTTGTGGCGAGCGGCGGAACAGAGAGCAGCACGAGCAAAGCAACGCTGAGGTTAAGGAAGGGGCGCGATTCGGACGGGAGCGCAGCCGAACCGCGCAGCGCAGGTCCATGCGCCCGGATGAAACGGAAGGGAAAGGAGAAAGGACAGTGCGTGCCTGGAGGGGCAAGCCTGGTGCGTGTTCGGGACAGCGCAGCGGATGCTATGAGGGTTGATGTGGGGCAGCACGTCAGTGAGTCACGCGGCGCTTTTGGCTGAACGGGATGCGGTGACGCGGAGCAGAGGCACGCGAGGGGCATGCCGAGGGCCGAGGGCCGGGTCCCCCGCGCGGTCCGCGGTGCCCAGTGTGTGTTTCTGGCTTTATTTTGTCTTGGCGACTAGAGGTCCACACAGGTTTTGCACGTCATTACGTCAAGACAAAAGGGGTTAGGCTAGGCGCTTAGGCTCCTTCGTCATTCCGAACTTGTGAGAAAGAAAGGTCGATTAAGTCTCCTATAATTTAAATACATCTTACTAGTAGAAAAATGTTTAAAATCAAGATGTGTTTATTTATGTGTTTCAGTTTTTTTATTACATGTTGTGCAACTCGTATAAAATAAGATGGCTTTAAGTTGTTACTTGTAAAGGAAAACTAAAAATCTATAGTCGTTTATGTGGCAATATTTGTTTCATGATTCTACACAAACATACATAATAAGGTTGTCCACACTTGACAACTCCAAACATAACTGCAGCAATAGAGCCTCTCCAACCCCAAATGTGAAGTTGTTGCTCTTTTACTGCACCTATGTACTGGACAAAGGCAAAGGGGTGGATGGTGCCCCATGTGCGGTGGGTGTGTTTGATTTATATTGACAAATATATGTTAGTTTGTATAGGGTTGATGTATAGAGTAGTTGTGAATGCGAGAGTTTGGCTATTGTATTTCATTAGAGTAGAAAAATAGAGTACGGTGAGTGTGGATAGTCTAAAGTGTGGTTTTCTTATTGAACTCTTTATGAATGATGATTAAATTTAGTACCATATTATCAGTTGTATACCAATAAATTAGTTATTAATAGAAGATAAATAATGTATATACATCTACTTGCTTGAAGATTTTATCAAAGTATCTAATTTTTTTAAAGCTGCTTTGTTATTGAGAAGGACGCATTTTGCATGGAAAGAGGGGATGTTGCAGTTTCTACTAGATACTTATGAGTTGTACATCAATAAACCAATGGCTCACGGCAGAAGATACAAAATAGATGAGACACTTATGTGATAAAATACTATAAGATCCTTGGGACATGAGGCTAGTAGAAAAAATATTTATAATTGACATGTGTTTATTTGTGTGTTGTAATTTTTATTGGATGTCGTGTAACTCATTTTAAATAGGACGGTTTTAAGTTGTTACTCACAAAGAAAAACTAAAAATATGTAGTCATTTATGTGGCGATATTTGTTTCATGATTCTACCAAAAGCAAACATAGTAAAGTGTAATTTTCTTGTTAAACACTTCATAAATAATGATTAAGTTTAGTGTCATATTATCAGTAGTGAGGTTTGTACCAATAAATTAGTTATTAATGGAAGTATAGCTAAAAGATAGAGTACATATCTCTACTTGATTGAAGATTTTCTCAAAAGCATCCACCTTTCTCTAAAGCTACTATATTGTTGAGAAGGACGTTTTTCCAGGAAAGAGGTGTTGATGTTTCTACCAGACACTTATGAGTTGTACACCAATAAATTAGTGACTCAAAGCAAAAGATACAAAATAGGTGAGTCACTTATATGATGAAATACCATGGGATTCATAGAGATCGTGAGGCTAGTAGAAAATTTTTATATTCGAGGTGTGCTTATTTTGTGTTGCATTTCTATTGGATGTCATATAACTCGTATAAAATAGGACTATTTTAAGTTGTTACTCAAAAAGAAAAACTAAAAATATGTAGTCATTTATGTGCTAATATTTGTTTCATGGTTCTACCATAAGCATACATGGTAAATTGTATTTTTCTTGCTAAACACTTCATAAAATGATTAAGTTTAGTGTCACATTAATAGTAGTGAGTTCTGTACCAATAAATTAGTTGTCAACAGAAGTATAGCTTAAAGATAAATAAAGTATATATCTCTACTTACTTAAAGATTTTATTAAAAGCATCCAATTTTTCTAAAGCTACTATATTGTTGAGAAGGACGTTTTTGCAGGAAAGAGACGTTGCATGTAACACCCACTTTGTAAGAAAGGCTAAAAAGAGAAAGTATATTACTCTATATCTATATGTGTTACCCATGTTTATCATTTCATGTGAGCACCATATCCAAAAAAATAAATAATTAATAAAAAGGTATGCCACTAAATTATGCATCATACTCGGATTTTATTTTGTGTGCATTTTGTGACAATATAAAAACAATGTGACAAGAAATATATTGAAGTCTGTCGGAGAGGAAATCTCCGGTCGGGTGGCAGAATGCACCTGCCCTAAATCCTAAGATGAGGAGGGCCTAAGCATTTTGCTTGTTACGAGATTGGGGGATGAACACACAAGAACACACAAGGATTTAGAGTGGTTCGGGCCACCGGAGCGTAATACCCTACTCCACTACGTGATGTATTAAGCTTGAGAGCTTGTATGAACTTGTGAGCCTGAGTTGTGTCTAGAATGGCTCGAGTCTGAATCGTAGCGTGTCCTCCCTTTTATAGTCTAAGGGGGGGCATGTACAAGGGTGCTGAGCCCCGACATGTGGGCCCAGGGATATAACGGATGTAATATTTGGAGCGACTAATGCTCGTCCCCAGTGCAATCTTCCTTGCGCCCTGATATCTGCGATCTGCGTAGCATTGTCGTGTAGGGAAAGCTTCCCTGGCAACGTACGAGTGGTGATGGATAGGCACAGTGCACCTTGCAGCGCAGGCGTACTGTTCGGCAATGGAATGGACAGGCACGCCGCCTGCAGAATGGCCTAGGCGCCGCCTGCCAGCTGAGTGGACAGGACACATTAAATGCTGAAGGGGCACATCGCTTGTCAGCGGGGTAGTCCGGCGGCGCGTCTTCTCTGCAATAAATGCAGAGACAGTGCGACCTAGAGGTCTTATGTCAGGCTCCGCCCGCGGGCTTACGTCACGCGCGGTAGGCCACGTGGTAGCATCGGGTCTCCTCCTGAGCGGGGAGCAGTAGCGTTATGCGGACAGATCCGCACCAGGCTGGGCCTGGACACATATCGGCATCGAACCCCTGCCTGAGCAAGGCCTGAGTATTTCCCCCCAGAGTTCCGGGACCTGACTCAGAGGTCCGGGTTGCACTCGCGGGGGTCCTGGACCTTGCTCCGAAGGTCCGGTCTACATGTACAGGGGTCCGGCGCTTTCCCATGGGAGTCCGGACCCACTGTTGTCATCTTGGAGTACATCTCTTTCCTTGGTCACGTGGCGACCCCGGAGCCGTCCACATGGCGGAGCAGAGAGTTGTTCGCCATGCAACTAGAGGTAGCTGCGCGGGTATAGCGTCTTCATACTGCAGCAAGGGGTACCCCTATTTCAAGGTACCGACAGTGGCCCCCGGGCCCACCTCAGGGGAGGATGCGAGCCTGCAGGTGGGGCCAAAATCTGTATCTTGCGTCAGCACGGCATGACTGGTGACTGGGGCGCCTCCTTAGCGTGCGCCGTATTAACTCGGCGCGCACACGCTGTCAGTCTGCCATCGGTCACACCAACTGTCGTGTCTGTCTTTGCGGCTGACTGATGTGTGGTCCCCACGCATGGCGGTTTTGTCGAGCCGCGCGCGCGGGGCGCCTTGTTGCCGCCGCTGGTGCAAAGGTGGTCGTCGCCGCTGGCAAGTCGCTCGTAGCTAGCTTTCAACGCGACCCTGCTGGTGCAGAGCAGTCCATACCTGTAGAGTAGAGATGGAGCTAGGACTCCGCTTGAAGGCAGATATAATAACTTTTGCTTTTGTAAGGTACTTTTTTTAGTACTATTTATCAAGCAGTATTAGCACTTATCTGCATACTATTTGTCCCAATTGTGTGTGGTGTTGCCGACTCCTCCCTGGTACTTAGCCCCCCTGGGATGCAAGCTCGATGTGCCGAGGTTGGATACCAGCGTATTTGAAAGAGTTGGCAACGACCCCCAGGAGGTAGCCCCGACCGGGACCTAGAGCTGTACACAGCTTCGGCTAGGGGGCGTTAGTAGCACACCCATAGGATCCCTCGTCTGACATTAGCCATCCTTTGATACATGCTTGGGACTTGCAGGTTTTAGTCTGGGAAGCCAAGTTGTGTGTCCGGACCCCCTGGGCCACGGTTCTAGATACTAGGATACCCGTCGCAGAGTGGTGGAGCGTGCAGGCTTACGGTACGGGACCAGGCTAAGCGGCTACACGGCTCCGGACCACTCCAGGAGACAAGTGCCCATTCTCTGGAGCCAGACCCCAGGTTGTCGGACCCACATGACTATAGCTCCAAATACTAGGGTACTCGTCATAGAGTGGTGGATTGTGCAGGCTTACGGTACGGGACCAGGCTAAGCGGCCACACAGCTCCGGACCACCCCATGGAACGGGCTCCCGTTCTTTAGAACCGACCCCAGGCTGTTGGACCCCTCTGCTTTCGTAGAGGGCTCCTATGCTGCATGCCTGGCTACTCAATTCGGATGTCATCACGTCAGGACAGATGGGAACCGTACGAGTGGGTTAGATAAATAGCATTATCCAGAAACTGTAGGATAAATCTATGGAGCAGGAGGATAAAGTTATCATAGAAGCACATCTGAGGGAGTAAATCTCCTCTTTATAACTTGACATGCATGGGTGTAAACCAACAGGCCGGGTTTATGAGGGCGGACCTCACCGGGCTGGTGTACACATATGCGAAACCTAATTATGAAAGAAGAAAAACTTAACCCCACTTGCTCTTATGGATTGAACTTACAGAGATGCTCCAGGGGTTAGGAAGGGATACTCTTTTAGTTATAGCAATGCGGGCACCCACCGGGCTGACATATTCTCGCCACCTTGAAGGGTTCCTCCCAGCTGGGGGAGAGATTGCGGACCCCTTATTGGTTCGGTACTCGCCGTAGGACTAGGTCCTGACCCTAGGCTCCCTACTATGCATGAACCATTGGCTGTAGTGTATGGGCGCCTGGTTACAAAGTGCATTTCGGGTTGCCGCTCGACATCTGAGTTTGCCGATGGAGTCCACGTCCTTGCGCTATAACCACCCCTGCATAGGCTCATCAAAAGACTGGACCCGTGGGGAGTCCAGAAGGGTTTCCGGGGGGAAGACAGGCTTCAGACCCATAGACCAGGGAGTACGGGGCCCCCTGGTGGCCTGTCTAGTTGTCGTCACCGGAGTTAGAGCCTCCGGTGAAAACATCCTTCAGGACCCCCTCGGGTGACTGATACCCGAGGTCCGGTTCAGTCGCGACCACCTTGTCGTCATCGGCCCTTTCCTTGCCAGGTCGGCGACGAGGTGGGGTACCGTCCCCGGAAGACTGCTCGCGCCGTGCGCTGACGCGTTTCGCGAGGTCGATGATCTTGCGACACTCCACGATGCTGTGATGACCGTTGGGGTGCACAGGGCATGAGCCGCTGTTACCCCTCTGCGGCCATGGGCGCTTGTTGTGGTCGCCCCGGCCCCCAGTTGTAGCTGCAACGACCAGAGCGGCAGAATGCGGCTTCTTGTGACCGCGATTTTTCTTCTTCTTCTTACCATCTTGGGTGACGGTGCCGGAGCCACCCGTCTGGGCATCCCCGGTCTGTGGCGCCGAGTGCCACGCACGGCCCTCGGCGGCCCTGGCGCACTTGTCGGCCAGAGCGAAGAGAGTGGAGATAGTTTCCACGTCATGCGTGGCCAATTTCTCTAACATCTTTTCATCACGTACTCCCTGGCAGAAGACTGTGATGATGGAAGCATCGGAGATGCGAGGTATAGTACCTCGCACCTTGGTGAAGCGGGAGATAAACGTCCGGAGGGTTTCTCCGGGCTCCTGCCTCACTACGTGGAGGTGGGCCTCCACGCCGTGTTGTTGGTAAGCGCTGGCGAATTTCGCTGTGAACCGCGCGCAGAGCTCTTCCCAGGAGTAGATCGATCCTAGGGCAAGGTTCATGAGCCAAGTCTGGGCAGGCCCAGACAAGGCGACATGAAAATATGTCACCATCACTGCGGTGTTTCCACCTGCTGCTGTGATAGCGGTGACATACACCTGCAGAAATTCCAACGGATTCGATGTACCGTCGTACTTCTCCGGCAGGTGCGGCCGGGAACTTGGATGGCCAGGACACCGCGCGGAGATGATCCGCGAGAGCGGCACAGCCCACGCCGGTCAATGGGACACCCGCCCGGATTCGGGCGCCCGCGGGCGTTTGCGATGTTACCGCAGCAAAGTCTTGATCGAGGTTACAACCCTCGATTTCTGTTAGCGCTCTCACGCCCTCTCCAGAGAGACGCGGGCATCTTCGCCCGCACGCCTGCGGTTGAGTTCTGCCCGCAGGTCATTAGACCTCTCCCGAGAGACTGGAGCGTCCTCCTTCGCGTGCCAGCGGCTGAGCTCCGCCCTCAGGTCCTCAGTCGGCGCTGTCCTCACCGAGGGTGAGCGCATAGATGCCGACGCCTCATGTTGGCGCCGAGATGACCGCGGCCTCGACCTGGTCGAGCCAGAGTGCGCCATGCTGAGCAGCCGGTCGACGTCGTCACGCCACTGCCTCATGGCCCCCAGTGAGGCCATGGTGCTTGGGGGGTGGCGCAGCAACTCCCTGGCTGCAGACAACGCCTCGGAGCTGCCCTTGACGGAGTCTGGGATGTCTGCACAGCTGTATGCTGCTGCGCAGCGTGCACAGCAGCAGTGCTCGACACTGGGCGGTTGGGAACCTATGGCGTGGAAGAAACAGCTTCTTCCTCTACCAGAAAATCCACTGAAGTCTCTGCACGGTGCTCAACGATTTGCACCATCATGCTGAGCAAGAAAACAAGCAAAAACCTAAAGCTTAAGGCCCCTACCTGGCGCGCCAAATGTCGGAGAGGAAATCTCCGGCCGGGTGGCGGAATGCACCCGCCCTAAATCCTAAGATGAGGAGGGGCCTAAGCGTTTTGCTTGTTAAGAGATTGGGGGATGAACACACAAGAATACATAAGGATTTAGAGTGGTTCGGGCCACCGGAGCGTAATACCCTACTCCACTACGTGATGTATTAAGCTTGAGAGCTTGTATGAACTTGTGAGCCTGAGTTGTGTCTAGGATGGCTTGAGTCTGAATCGCAGCGTGTCCTCCCTTTTATAGTCTAAGAGGGGCACGTACAAGGGTGCTGAGCCCCAACATGTGGGCCCAGGGACATAACGAATGTAATATTTGGAGCGACTAATGCTCGTCCCCAGTGCAATCTTCCTTGCGCCCTGATATCTGCGATCTGCGTAGCATTGGCGTGCAGGGAAAGCTTCCCTGGCAACGTATGAGTGGTGATGGATGGGCACAGTGCACCTTGCAGCGTGGGCGTACTGTTCAGCAATGGAATGGACAGGCACGCCGCCTGCAGGATGGCCTGGGCGCCGCCTGCCAGATGAGTAGACAGGACACATTAAATGCTGAAGAGGCACATCGCTTGTCAGCGGGGTAGTCAGGCGGTGCGTCTTCTCCACAATAAATGCAGAGACAGCGCGGCCCAGAGGTCTTATGTCAGGCTCCGCCCGCGGGCTTACGTCACGTGCGGTAGGCCACGTGGTAGCATCGGGTCTCCGCCTGAGTGGGGAGCAGTAGCGTTATGCGGACAGGTCCGCACCAGGCTGGGCCTGGACACATGTCAGCACCGGACCCCTACCTGAGCAAGGCCTGGGTATTTTTCCCCTAGAGTTCTAGGGACCCGGCTGTGGGTAGTCTGGACCCCACGCAGAGGGGTCCGGGACCTGACTCAGAGGTCTGGGTTGCACTCGCGGGGGTTCTGGACCTTGCTCCAGAGGTCCGGTCTACATGTACAGGGGTTCGGCGCTTTCCTATAGGAGTCTGGACCCACTGTTGTCATCTTGGAGTACATCTCTTTCCCTGGTCACGTGGCGACCCTGGAGCCGTCCACGTGGCGGGGCAGAGAGTTGTTCGCCATGCAACTAGAGGTAGCTGCGCGGGTATATTGTCTTCATACTGCAGCAAGGGGTACCCCAGTTTTAGGGTACCGACAAAGTCCAAAGTGGAATTTAACATCTAAAAGAAATTCTAGAAAATAGAGAAAGAGAAGAAAATACTATACATATAAAATAAATATAATAATTAATTCAATGAGGTTCATATGGGTATTGTACAGTTGATCTAGGTATGAAAGTCACACATATAAATTCAAATTGGGATTTAAATTTGAAATTGAAAGAGAAAAGAATAGGGAAAGTAAAAGAAAAGGAATTGGAAAAAAAAAGAAAAAAAGAAAATCGTCGTTTGGGCCGAATCTCCCTCTGTCGGCCCAACTCAGGTTCTTCACCCACTCGGCCCACCTTACCTGTCGTGTGCGCGCAGTGGATCCGCCCAGTCTCTGGTTGGTGGGGCCTACCTGTCGGGTGTTGACATCTCAACTGGCGTGTTGCCTTCACAGGAGACCTCCCCTCGCCGTGCCTGCTCCGCGAATCCAGCTGGCGCCAACGACCGCGCCGACTTCGCCGGTGGCATGACCTCCACCCCCGTCTGGGCTGCGAGTATAAGCGCGGAGGCCTAACCACGGAACCTGAAAGCCCCACGAAGCCAGCCACCCCTCCTGTGACCGAGAAAACAAACCCGAGAGAGAGAGAGAGAGTTTGCTGGCCGCCGCCGTGATTGCATGCCTTCCCCCCATCGACGTCGAAGCAAAAAGCGTCACCTGCTTCCGTGGTAGCCGGTGCGCGTTTCGTCTGGGCGGAGGGTAGCTTGGGGTGAGCGCAGTTCGTCGTCGGCGTTTGAGGTTGCCGCCGCTCGCACACCACCGTGGGCAAACGACTCCGCTGCATAAGATCCGATGAGACCTCGCCCATAGAACTTGTGCTTATCTACGCACCAATTTGCACCCACCAATTTTAGATTTAGGCGCATTAACGGCGGGGTGTACTGCCCCAGTGATGGCGCCACCATGGGTCAGGCAGCACCGTCGCGTCTGGTGGCGGCTCGGGGAAGAGGGTGCCCGGTCATTGGATCACATACTGGCGGTCGAGATCAAATTCGCATGCGTAGGGAGGTAGTGTGCATGTGCGCCGTTAGTTCAGGCGTGGGCGACTAGGATTAATCCGAGCGTACCGTTTCTGCCGGAACAGTCCGGTGCGTCCAATCTTGATCCGACGGATGCGGAACGATCTCAGTATTTAAAAGCCTGTACCATTGATCTTGTATCCTACGATGCTGAGTGGATACCGGTTGACTGGAGGGCCCAGTCTAATCTGTGCCGAGAACTGTTGATCTAACGGCCATAATCCTTGCATACCCCTTCGGCCATGTGGCTTTGCAAAAGAGACCCTGTATTTTAGGAGATTCAACCCGCGGTCCATTGTGACTATTCACTGAGTCTTAGGAATCTTACGACTTAGCCCCTGGGTTCTTTGTAAATAGTGCGCCTAGTCCAGAGCTCGTTTAAATCGAATAAATGATTTGGAAATTGAATTTTAATATAAAAATAAACCCTAGAACTTGTTTATTTCATAGAAAATTCATATGAACTCCAAATCGATCCATTCAACTTTCTAAATTTTTGTAATATTATTCTCTGTCATTTAGAGTCTCTGTTTTGACATGAAAACAATAAGAAAATTAATTTCCCACTTAATCCTATTGTAGGCACATAAAACCTTTGAAAATTCATAACTTAAAATCTATAACTCCAAAAAGTTTGATTCTTGTTCCTAGGTTTTTATTTTAATGTGTAGATTATTACTATGTATTTTGTTTATATGTTTGGTGTGATGTTAATTTTCTTTATATACTGTGCTTGTTTATATTGTGCCAAGTAGAAGAGCCCGTGACCGAGGATCCTGGTGAGTAGCAGATAGAAGTAGCTGAGCAGGAGCTCATTGAAGGCAAGTTGTGCCCTTGACCACTTTTTACCCAATAATGTTCTTTAATGTCACTTATTCATGCATAAGTTTAATTTTGATGGGACCCGATAGGTCACCCTAGATTGTTTATCTCATTACCTTGTTTACCCCTTAATCACTTGGGTAGTTTGCTATTGCTTTACATGGTTTTGAGATAATCATTTATTATATCCATGTTCCAGTTATTTTGTTATTCTATTTATGTTCATGTCAAGATCATTAATGTTTATTGGAACATGGAGCTTAACTTGAGAAACACGTGCCACCACAAGGGTTTAATGGGACGCCCTTGGCTGACTAATTAGGAAAGCTAGTGGAAGACTACCTTACCCGAAAGGGGCAAGGGCAGTAGGGGAGTTGCATGCAAGGAGGTTCTCGGGTTGATTTTGTTGCGATGGCGGTCAGACGGGGGATTCTTGCAAGTGCTCTTCCCATAAAGTGTAGCGGGTTTTCGGAAGCTAGTGGAACTTTGTAAAGGCCTCGTAGTGTTGCCCTGCCTCGCTTCCTAGGTAGAGGTGTATGGGAGTCGCAATCCCTTAGTAGATGGGTAACATGACTTGTGGGTAAAGGGTACAACCTCTGCAGAGTGTAAAACTGGTATACTAGCCGAGCTCACGGTCATGAGCAGCTCAGGACTCTCTGATGATTAATTTATGTAACTTAAATTCAATTTTGTCATATGCATATGCATGGGTTTATTATTAATTTTGTTCTATTACTTTATTTAAGGTTTGATATTTACTTACACTTAGCAACTGCTAATAAAATTTTGACCAACTAATTAAAAGCAATGCTCAACTTTACCCCTGTCGTTGATTAGCCTTACACATCACATGAACTCCCACCTTTGGTGAGTTCATGCCCACTGGTTTCCCCACAACTCGTTGATCTATGATCATGTGTGAGCTCACCCTTGCTGTCTCACACCCCCATAGGAGAAGAACAGGTGGTTTAGGAGGAGCCACAAGGCGAGGAGTTTGATTTGATCTAGGTGGCGTTTCTCAGTTGACATTGGCGCCAATGACGATCCTTAGTTCGTTTTATATTTATTCTTTCATTTTGTAATAATACTTCTGCTATGTAATAAATACTCTGATTATTATGACATTTATCTCTATACACTATTATATATGTTGTCTTCTTGGCGCATGTATGAGATGCACCTGGCTTTGTTCCTT
Organism: Zea luxurians; assembly: GCA_029449295.1. Taxonomy (NCBI): domain Eukaryota; kingdom Viridiplantae; phylum Streptophyta; class Magnoliopsida; order Poales; family Poaceae; genus Zea; species Zea luxurians. The sequence continues at coordinate 99,708,351 of JAOPSE010000011.1, forward strand.
AAAGCCCGAGTGTGACATTGCAGTTTCTACCAGACACTTATGAGTTGTACACCAATAAATTAATGACTCAAATTAGAAGATACAACAAGGTGAGTCACTTATATGATGAAATACCATGAGATCCTTAGAGACCATGAGGCTAGTAGAAAATGTTTATATTCGAGATGTGCTTATTTTTGTGCTACATTTTTCTATTGGATGACATGTAACTCGTATAAAATAGGACTATTTTAAGTTGTTACTCACAAAGAAAAACTAAAAATATGTAGTCATTTATGTGCCAATATTTGTTTCATGATTCTACCATAAGCATACATGGTTAAGTGTAATTTTCTTGTTAAACACTTCATAAAAATGATTAAGTTTAGTGTCACATTAATAGTAGTGAGTTGTATACCAATAAATTAGTTATTAACAGATGTATAGCTAAAAGATAAATAAAGTATATAAATCTACTTACTTCAAGATTTTATTAAAGGCATCCAAATTTTCTAAAGCTACTCTATTGTTGAGAAGGACGTTTTTTGTAGGAAAGAGACGTTGCAGTTTCTACCAGACACTTATGAGTTGTACACCAATAAATTAGTGACTCAAAGCAGAAGATATAAAATAGGTGAGTCACTCATATGATGAAATACCATGAGATCCTTAGAGACCATAAGGCTAGTAGAAAATGTTTATATTCGAGATGTGCTTATTTTTGTGCTACATTTTCTTTTGGATGTCATGTAACTCGTATAAAATAGGATTGTTTTAAGTTGTTACTCACAAAGAAAAACTAAAAATATGTAGTCATTTATGTGTCAATATTTGTTTCATGATTCTACCATAAGCATACATGGTAAAGTGTAATTTTCTTGTTAGACACTTCAAAAAATGATTAAGTTTAGTGTCACATTAATAGTTGTGAGTTGTGTACCAATAAATTAGTTATTAACATATGTATAGCTAAAAGATAAATAAAGTATATATCTCTACTTCAAGATTTTATTAAAGGCATCCAAATTTTCTAAAGCTACTCTATTGTTGAGAAGGACGTTTTTTGCAGGAAAGAGACGTTGCAGTTTCTACCAGACGCTTATGAGTTGTAAACCAATAAATTAGTTACTCAAAGCAGAAGATACAAAATAGGTGAGTCACTTATATGATGAAATACCATGAGATCCTTAGGGATCATGAGGCTAGTAGATAATGTTTATATTCGAGATTTGCTTATTTTTGTGGTATGTTTTCTATTGGATGTCATGTAACTCGTATAAAATAGGACTATTTTAAGTTGTTACTCACAAAGAAAAACTAAAAATATGTAGTCATTTATGTGCCAATATTTGTTTCATGATTCTACCATAATCATACATGGTAAAGTGTAATTTTCTTGTTAAACACTTCATAAAAAATAATTAAGTTTAGTGCCACATTAATAGTAGTGAGTTGTGTACCAATAAATTAGTTATTAACAGATGTATAACTAAAAGATAAATAAAGTATATATCTCTACTTACTTCAAGATTTTATTAAAAGCATCCAAATTTTCTAAAGTTACTCTATTGTTAAGAAGGACGTTTTTTTTGCAGGAAAGAGACATTGCAGTTTCTACTAGACACTTATGAGTTGTACACCAATAAATTAGTGACTCAAAGCAGAAGATACAAAATAGGTGTGTCACTTATATGATGAAATACCATGAGATCCCTAGAGATCATGAGGCTAGTAGAAAATGTTTATATTCGAGATGTGCTTATTTTTGTGCTACATTTTCTATTGGATGTCATGTAACTCGTATAAATAGGACTATTTTAAGTTGTTACTCACAAAGAAAAACTAAAAATATGTAGTCATTTATGTGCCAATATTTGTTTCATGATTCTACCATAAGCATACATGGTAAAGTGTAATTTTCTTGGTAAACACTTCATAAAATTTGATTAAGTTTAGTGTCACCTTAATAGTAGTGAGTTATGTACCAATAAATTAGTTATAAACAGATGTATAGCTAAAAGATAAATAAAGTATATATCTTTACTTACTTCAAGATTTTATTAAAGGCATCCAAATTTTCTAAAGCTACTCTACTGTTGAGAAGGACGTTTTTTGTAGGAAAGAGACATTCTAGTTTCTACCAGACACTTATGAGTTGGACACCAATAAATTAATGACTCAAAGCAGAAGATACAAAATAGATGAGTCACTTATATGATGAAATAACATGAGATCCTTAGAGGTCATGATTCTAGTGGAAAATGTTTATATTCGAGATGTGCTTATTTTTGTGCTACATTTTCTATTAGATGTCATGTAACTAGTATAAAATAGACTATTTTAAGTTGTTACTCGCAAAGAAAAACTAAAAATATGTAGTCATTTATGTGCCAATATTTGTTTCATGATTCTACCATAAGCATACATGGTAAAGTATAATTTTCTTGTTAAACACTTCATAAAAATGATTAAGTTTAGTGTCACATTAATAGTAGTGAGTTGTATACCAATAAATTAGTTATTAACAGATGTATAACTAAAAGATAAATAAAGTATATATCTCTACTTACTTCAAGATTTTATTAAAGGCATCCAAATTTTCTACAGCTACTCTATTGTTGGGAAGGACGTTTTTTGCAGGAAAGAGACGTTGCAGTTTCTACAAGACACTTAGGAGTACACCAATAAATTAGTGACTCAAAGCACAAGATACAAAATAGGTGTGTCACTTATATGATGAAATACCATGAGATCCTTAGAGATCATGAGGCTAGTAGAAAATGTTTATATTCGAGATGTGCTTATTTTTGTGCTACGTTTTCTATTGAATGTCATGTAACTCGTATAAAATAGGACTATTTTAAGTTGTTACTCACAAAGAAAAATTAAAAATATGTAGTCATTTATGTGCCAATATTTGTTTCTTGACTCTACCATAAGCATACATGGTAAAGTGTAATTTTCTTATTAAACACTTCATAAAAATGATTAAGTTTAGTGTCACATTAATAGTAGTGAGTTGTGTACCAATAAATTAGTTATTAACAGATGTATAGCTAATAGATAAATAAAGTATATATCTTTACTTACTTCAAGATTTTATTAAAGGCACCCAAATTTTCTAAAGCTACTCTACTGTTGAGAAGGACGTTTTTTGTAGGAAAGAGACATTCCAGTTTCTACCAGACACTTATGAGTTGGACACCAATAAATTAGTGACTCAAAGCAGAAGATACAAAATAGATGAGTCACTTATATGATGAAATAACATGAGATCCTTAGAGGTCATGATTCTAGTGGAAAATGTTTATATTCGAGATGTGCTTATTTGTGTGCTACATTTTCTATTGGATGTCATGTAACTCGTATAAAATAGACTGTTTTAAGTTGTTACTCGCAAAGAAAAACTAAAAATATGTAGTCATTTATGTGCCAATATTTGTTTCATGATTCTACCATAAGCATACATGGTAAAGTGTAATTTTCTTGTTAAACACTTCATAAAAATGATTAAGTTTAGTGTCACATTAATAGTAGTGAGTTGTGTACCAATAAATTATTTATTAACAGATGTATAACTAAAAGATAAATAAAGTATATATCTCTACTTACTTCAAGATTTTATTAAAGGCATCCAAATTTTCTACAGCTACTTTATTGTTGGGAAGGACGTTTTTTGCAGGAAAGAGGCGTTGCAGTTTCTACTAGACACTTAGGAGTTGTACACCAATAAATTAGTGACTCAAAGCACAAGATACAAAATAGGTGTGCCACTTATATGATGAAATACCATGAGATCCTTAGAGATCATGAGGCTAGTAGAAACTGTTTATATTCGAGATGTGCTTATTTTTGTGCTACATTTTCTATTGGATGTCATGTAACTCGTATAAAATAGTACTATTTTAAGTTGTTACTCACAAAGAAAAATTAAAATATATATTCATTTATGTGCCAATATTTGTTTCTTGATTCTACCATAAACATACATGGTAAAGTGTAATTTTCTTGTTAAACACTTCATAAAAAATGGTTAAGTTTAGTGTCACATTAATAGTAGTGAGTTGTGTACCAATAAATTAGTTATTAACAGATGTATAGCTAAAAGATAAATAAAGTATATATCTTTACTTACTTCAAGATTTTATTAAAGGCATCCAAATTTTCCTAAAGCTACTCTACTATTGAGAAGGACTGTTTTTTGTAGGAAAGAGACATTCCAGTTTCTACCAGACACTTATGAGTTGGACACCAATAAATTAGTGACTCAAAGAAGAAGATACAAAATAGATGAGTCACTTATATGATGAAATACCATGAGATCCTTAGAGGTCATGATTCTAGTAGAAAATGTTTATATTCGAGATGTGCTTATTTTTGTGCTGCATTTTCTATTGAATGTCATGTAACTAGTATAAAATAGACTATTTTAAGTTGTTACTCGCAAAGAAAAACTAAAAATATGTATTCATTTATGTGACAATATTTGTTTAATGATTCTGCCATAAGCATGCATAGTAAAGTGTAGTTTTCTTTATAAACTCTTCATAAACAATGATTAGATTCGGTGTCATTTTATTAGTTTTTGAGTTGCATACCAACAAATTAGTTATTAACTGAAGTAGAGTTAAAAGATACATAAAGTATATGCATCTACTTGCTTGAAGATTTTACCAGAAGCATCCAAGTTTTCTAAAGCTACTCTATTATCCAAGTTTTCTAAAGCTACTCTATTATTGAGAAGGACACTTTTTTTAAGAAAAGAGACGTTGCAAAGTCTATCAGACACTTATGGGTTGTACATCAATAAATCAGTGACTGAAACTAGAAGATACAAAATAGACGATTCACTTATGTGATGAATTACAATGACATCCTTAGAAACATGAGTCTGTTAGAAAAAATATCTAGAATCGAGTTGTGCTTATTTTTGAGTTAGCTTCTATTGGATGCCATGCAAGCCCTATAAAAGAGTGATTTTAAGTTGTTACTTACAAATAAAAACTTAATATATGTAGTCATTTACATGGGATATTTGTTTCACGATTCTACCATAAATATACATAGTAAAATGCAGTTTTCATGTTAAACTCTTCATAAATAATAATGAAATTTAGTGCCATATTATCAATAATAAGTTGTGTACTAGTAAACTAGTTATTAACATAAGTGTATACAAACATAAATAATATATATATACATATATATACACTTGCTTGAAGATTTTAGTCAAAGCATCCAAATTTTGTAAATCTACTTTTTTGTGAGAAGAACGCCCTTTGTAAGGAAAGAGACAGATACTTATGAGTTGTACATCAATAAATTAGTAATTCAGAGCAGAAGATACAAAATGGATGAGTCACTTCTATGATGAAACACTATGAGATCCTTGGGGTACATAAGGTTAGTAGGAAAAATGTTTGAAATCTAGATGTGTTTATTTTTATGTTACAGTTTTTATTGAATAACATGCAACTCATATCAAATAGGATTGTTTTAAGATGTCACTTACAAAGAAAAACTATAAATATGTAGTCATTTATGTGGATATTTATTTCATAATTCTACCATAAACACACATAGTAAAGTGCAATTTTCTTGTTAAACTCTTCATAAATAATGATCGAATTTAGTGTCATATTATCAGTAATGAGTTATGTACCAATAAATTAGTTGTTAACAGAAGCATAGCTAAAAGATAAATACAATATATATCTCTACTTTCTTGAAGATTTTATCAAAAGCATCCAAATTTTCTAAAGCCACTTTGTTGTTCAGAAGGACGCTTTTTGTGGGAAAAGAGTCGTTGCAATTTCAATCAAACAGTTATGAGTTGTACATCAATAAATTAGTGGCTAGGAGCAGAAGATACAAAATAGATGAGCCAACTACATGATAAAATACTATGAGATCAATGGGAAACATAAGGCTAGTCGAAAAAATGTTTGAAATCGAGTTGTGCTAATTTTTGTGTTACAGTTTTTTAGTGGATGTCATGCAACTAGTATAAAATAGGATGATTTTAAGGTGATACTTACAAATAAAAACAAATAACACAATCACTTTATGTGGCAATATTTGTTTCATGATTCTACCAGAAACATACATAGTAAAGTGTAATTTTCTTGTTAAACTCTTCATAAATGATGATTGAATTTAGTGCCATGTTATTAGTAGTGAGTTGTGTACCAATAAAATAGTTATTAGGATAAGTACGACTTAAATATAAATAATGTATACATCTCTACGTACTTGGAAAATTATCAAAACTAAAGCTCTCTTGTGGGTTTTGGTGTTTAGATGACAACCCAATTAAAGGACTAACAAGTGTGCTAAGTGTTGAACAGGTGCTTAATGCAAAGCTAACAGGGTTCAACAGAAGTGAACAAGTGTGATGGTCAAAAACTGGATTATCTATAGATAATGGACATCACAAGTAAGATGGATATTGCTTAAGTGAGACTCGATGCGCGTAACTCAGAGACAACCGATCAAGCCAAGGATGGAGGCAAGAAGGCTTCGAGGTACTGAGTGCACGGGAGAAGGTCAAGGAGACTAGGAACCCAAGGCCAGGGGTGAAGAAGAAGACTTACAAAGTCAAGGTTGATCGAGTTAAGAAGAGTTATGGTGCATCAAGGATCACTACATAAGGACATGACTTACAACCAATGAGGTAACATCTACAGTTATGTGGTGTAAGTCATAAGGCTCAAGATCAAGCTCGGGAAGTGAACAAGGGGGTTGGATCTCAGATATGTCAATCTAGATCAATTCAAGTTGACTTGATGGTTTAGAGTCCAACATCGACCTCAAACATGCCAAATTGGGTAAAACGATGAAAAAGGTTAAGTATGTAAGGTTTGAGTGTTCAACCATTTTGCATACACCTCTTACTACAAGTTTGGTGCTTTGGTTTGCTCTCTAACTCTTTTTGTAGAGAAAGTGTCATTCTGATCTCTGCTTGAGGAGAAACAGAAAAGCTAGGAGAAGAACAAGAAAGAGGTAAGTTTCTAGGACTAAATCAATTGGATTATACTCTAAATGTGTTTGTTTAAGTCTCAGGAAAATCCTCCCAAAGTTGAAGTCAAATGGAAAAAGAATGGAGGAAAAAGCACTTAGTGTGCTTGTTGGCTGGTGCACAGGATAGTGAATAGTAACTAGTTCGGTGCACAGGACAGTGAATAGTAACATGTCCGGTGCACAAGACAGTGAATAGTTACTCTGTCCGGTGCACAGGACAGTGAATAGTTACTCTGTCCAGTGCACAGGACAGTGAAGAGTAACATGTCCGGTGCACAGGACAATGAATAGTAACATGTCTGGTGCACCAACGTCTAACTCTTCCAAAGAAGGAAACTGTCAATCAGATCAGTTACTGTTCACTGTCCGGTGCACCCACAACCATAGAAAGCTAGGAGCTTCCAAATGAAGCTCCAATAGCTCCTAGGCCCTTTGGGACTATAAAAGGCACCCCTAGGTGCCTCCAACAAGTACATAAGAGCAGCCAACAAGTCCATACATCATTTGGATCAATTCTTTCTCTCCCTCTCTTGTGTATCTCTCTAGTTTGTGTAGAGGCGAAGTTATAAGCCTTTAGAGAGAGAGAGAGGAAATATTGCTAAGAGCTAGAGCAAAATCTTGGGCGCATTGATTACTCTGTCGAAGTGCTGTCCAGAAGATTGTAAGCAGCCACAACATCATTGTAACTGATATCAACATAGTGGAAGGCTCTATCTGTCGCACTGACAGATTTGAGCAAATAGAGGAAGGAGTTGAAATAGACTCCAAGCCAAGGTGTGGCTAACTCCAACGAGGACTAGGCAAGCATTTCAGGCTTGGCCGAACCTCGGGATAAATCCTTGTGTCTGTGTGCTCTGCTCTATGTTGTGTGCTGTTTCTCTGTCTTATTTGCTTTTTATACTTGCACTTTAATACTTATATGTAGTACAAGCTATCTTCGAAGTGTAGGGTATTTTAAGCAGGAACTTCAATTCCGCTAAAACCTACTCGAATGGTCTTTCATCCCACTACGATCTAGCCTTCGAGTAGAGTAAGAATTTCCAGTATTTACAGTGATAATTATTATTTGGCTATTCACCACCCTCTAGGCGACATTTAGATCTTTTTCTCGGGCATATGGAACTTTCAATTGGTATCAAAGCTAGGCCTCTCTAGTGTGGGCTTAGCCGTCCGGAGATGACGATGTCGTCACAAGAGGTAACTCTAGAACTTCTTCTAGGCGATGGTTCTAATTATAAATCTTGGTCTGTCTCTATTTATAGTTCTTTCATGCATATTGATCATGATTTGAGACAGATCTTTAGTAGAAGTATTTTTCCCTCTGATATTAGTAAAAACCCTTCTAAGGCTGAACTAAGATGTTTATCTCTCAATCGCTATGCTTGCAACATCTTAGTTGACTCTCTTTCTAGAGGTGCTTATTTTGCCATCATGAGTAGTGATCGTGATTTATTTGTTGATGCTCATGATCTATGGACTAAAATTAAGTTGAAATTTTTTAAGTCCATATGCACTGCTTCTGCTCCCTCTATTGCTGGTGGTACTAACTTGTCCAAGGGAGAAGAACAAGAACGATGGACACCAAGTGATGGATTCACCTCACCGACAGGTTCATCTCCCACTAGTTATACGTGTCTTGTTGCTAACGATGATAGTGGATACGAAAAGTGACGACGAGGAGGAATATGAGGACGATAGCAAGGATGAGTTGTCACACCCTGGGTTTTAAGGGACAAAGCCGAGTGCATCTCATACATGTGCCAAAGAAGACAACACATATAATAATAGAGTGTATAGAGATAAATGTCACAATATCATCAGAGTACTTATTACATAGCGGAAGTAAAAGTTGCCTAGAGGGGGGGGGGTGAATAGGCGAAACTTGAAATTTATAAACTTAAGCACAAACTACAAGCGGGGTTAGCGTTAGAATTAAAGTCAAGTCCAGGAGAGAGGGGAAAACAAATCAAATGGGAATCAAGCGAATGAACACGGTGATTTGTTTTACCGAGGTTCGGTTCCAAAGAACCTAGTCCCCGTTGAGGTGGTCACAAAGATCGGGGTCTCTTTCAACCCTTTCCCTCTCTCAAACGGTCACTTAGACCGAGTGAGCCTTCTCCTTAATCAAACGGGTCACTTAGACCCGCAAGGACCACCACACACTTAGGTGTCTCTTGCTTCGATTACAAGTTGCTTGAGAACAAGAAAGAGAAAGAAGGAAGGCAATCCGAGAGGCAAGAGCTCAAAGAACACAAAATCACTCTCTCACAAGTCACTAAATGTTTGAGATGAGTTTGGGACTTAGGAGAGGCTTTGATCTCTTAAGTTTTGTCTATGAGTGAATGCTAGAGCTCTTGTAATGAATGTGATACTCAGAAATCTTGGATACTTAGAGTTGTGGTGGTTGGGGATATTTATAGCCCTCAACCACCAAACAAGCCGTTGGGGAGGCTGCTGTCGATGGGCGCACCGGACAGTCCTATCCGGTGTGCCGCCACGTCACCCAACCGTTAGGGTTTCTGGAGCAGTCGACCGTTGGCGCCATTGTCTTCTTGTGGCACCGGATAGTCCGGTGCCACACCAGACAGGTTCTGTTCACTGTCCGGTGCGCCTCTGACCCTGCGCGCACTGTTCTTCACTGTTCATCTGAGTCAGCTGCTTTTGCAGTCAACCATTACGTGAAGTAGCCGTTGCTCCGCTGGTGCACCGGACAGTCCGGTGGCACACCGGACAGTTCGGTGAACTATAGCGGACTACGCCTGAAGAAACCCGAGAGTGGCTGGTTCATGACCTATACGGTCCTGGTGCACCGGACACTGTCCGGTGGCACACCGAACAGTCCGGTGCGCCAGTCCACAGCACACTTGGTTTCTTTGCTCCGTTGAATTTTATCCCTAACTTGAATATTTATTGGTTTGTGTTGAACCTTTATGCACCTGTAGAACATGTATTCTAGAGCAAACTAGTTAGTCCATATAATTGTGTTGGGCATTCAACCACCAAAATTAATAGTGGGAAAAGGTTAACCCTATTTCCCTTTCAATCTCCCCCTTTTGGCGATTGATGCCAACACAAACCAAAGTGGAAGTCGCCTAGAGGGGGGGTGAATAGGCGGAATCTGAAATTTACAACTTAAAACACAATCTACAAGCCGGGATTAGCATTAGAAATAAATCCGAGTCCGGGAGAGAGGGGAAAACAAATCAACCAAGAAATAAAGCGGATGACACGGTGATTTGTTTTACCGAGCTTCGGTTCTAAAGAACCTAGTCCCCGTTGAGGTGGTCACAAAGATCAGGTCTCTTTCAACCCTTTCCCTCTCTCAAACGGTCACTTAGACCGAGTGAGCTTTCTTCCTTGATTTTTCGGGTCACTTAGACCCCGCAAGGACCACCACACAATTGGTGTCTCTTGCTTCGCTTACAAGGCTTTGAGAATAAGAATGAGAGAAATAAGAAAGCCAACCAAGCAACAAAAGCAACAAAGAAACACAAGAACAATCCTCTCACAAGTCCTAAAGCACTAGAATTGAATTGGGGACTTTGATTGGATCGGTGGCTTTGATTTGTGTCTTGGAGTGTTGCACTTTGCTCTTGTATTAAATGAGGAGTGCTGAATGCTTGGATGGTTGGAGTGGTGGTGGTTGAGAAGCATTTATAGCCCTCACCCACCAAAACAACCGTTGGGGTAGGCTGCTATCGATGGACGCACCAGACAGTCCGGTGCGCCAGCCACGTCACCCAACCGTTAGGGTTCTAACGCATTCGACCGTTGGAGCGCTGACTTCTGGTGGCACCGGACAGTCCGGGTGCCGCACCGGACAGTCACTATTCACTGTCCTATGCGTCTCTAACCTCTGCTTTGACTTCTGCCACAAACTGTAGCGCTGTCAGGGGCACTGTGGCAGTCGACCGCGAAGGAGCCGTTGCTCAGCTGGTGCACGGACAGTCCGGTGGCACACCGGACAGTCTGGTGAATTATAGTGGAGAGGCGCTGGAGAAACCCGAGAGTAGCGAGTTGGAGATTGTACGGCCCTGGTGCACCAGACACTGTCCGGCGGCTCACCGGACAGTCCGGTGTGCCAGACAGGGCACACTCGGTTTCTTGCTCCTTTGAATTTGAACCCTTTGTTTGATTCTTTTATTGGTTTGTGTTGAACCTTTATGCACCTGTAGAACATATATCTAGAGCAAACTAGTTAGTCCAATATTTGTGTTGGGCATTCAACCACCAAATTTATTATAGGAAAAGGTTAAACCCTATTTCCTTTCACAAAGCAAATGTATGAAGTGCGGAAATGAACTAGTTTGTATATGGTAAGTGCATAGGTTACTTGGAATTAAACCAATATGAAAGTCTTATTACATATGAATAAGAGTGAATGGATTGCTTTCTTTTATTTGACATTTTGGACCACTTTTGCACCACATGTTTTGTTTTTGCAAATCTTTTTCAAAGTCTTCTTTTCAAAATTCTTTTGCAAATAGTCAAAGGTATATGAATAAGATTGCAAGCAGAAGCATTTTCAAGATTTAAAATTTCTCCCCTGTTTCAAATGCTTTTTTCCTTTGACAAAATAAAAACTCCCCCTGAATGAAATTCTCCTCTTAGCTTTCAAGAGGGTTTTTAAATGGATACCAATTTTGAAATCTTATTTTCATAATCATAGATACCAATTGATATCAATTGAAAACAAACATTTGTGAAAAACAGTTAAATCTTCATTCTGAAAATTTTGAAATGGTGGTGGTGCGGTCCTTTTGCTTTGGGCTTAATATTTTCTCTCCCTTTGGCATTAAGCGCAAAAAACGGAGAACGTTGGACCCCTTTGAGCATTTTTCTCCCCCTTTGGGGTCTAACATTACCTCCCAAATGGTAAAATGAATACTGAGTGAAAGGTCATACCATTGAGAGTTTGCGGAATACCGGCAAAGAGTAGATAATACTGTGAGAGTTGAGTGGAAGCGTTATCTTTGCCGAATACCCCATTTCCCTTTCAATCTACGACTTAGTATAGAAATACACTTGAAAACACATTAGTCGTAGTTTTAGGCACAAGAAGAACAAGAGATATGCAATTGTACCAAAAGAAATAGATATGATCAAAGGTATATAAATGAGCTATGTGTGAATGTTTCAATCAAAACTTCGAGAATCAAGAATATTTAGCTCATTCCTAAGTTTGCTAAAGGTTTTCTCATCTAGTGGCTTGGTAAAGAATATCGGCTAATTGGTTTTGGGTATTGACATAAGCAATTTCGATATCTCTCTTTGTTGGTGATCCCTCAGAAAGTGATGCGAATGTCTATATGCTAGTGCGGCTATGTTCAACGGGATTACCCACCATTGCGGATTGCACTCTCATTATCACATAGGAGAGGGACTTTGCGCAATTTGTAGCCATGGTCCTTGAGGGTTTGCCTCATCCTAAAGTAATTGCGCCACAACAATGGCCTAGCGGCAATATACTCGGCTTCGGCGGTGGAAAGAGCTACTGAGTTTTGTTTCTTTGAAGCCCAAGACACCAGAGATCTCCCCAGAAACTAACAAGTCCCTGATGTGCTCTCCTATCAATTTTACACCTAACAATGACATCGGAACTAATCAAAAGTGGATCCCTTGGGATACCAAAGCCCAAACTTAGGAGTGTAACTAAATACCTCATGATTCTCTTCATGGCCCTAAGGTGAACTTCCTTAGGATTCGGCTTGGAACCTTGCACACATGCATACAGAAAGCATAATATCCGGTCAAGATGCACATAAATAGAGTAAAGATCCTATCATCGACCGGTATACCTTTTGATCTACGGATTTACCTCCCATGTCGAGGTCGAGATGCCCATTTGTTCCCTTGGGTGTCTTGATGGGTTTGCCATCCTTCATTCCAAACTTTGTGAGTATGTCTTGAAATGTACTTTGTTTGGCTGATGAAGGTGCCATCCTAGAGTTGCTTGATTTGAAATCCTAAGAAATATCTCAACTCCCCCGTCATAGACATCTCGAATTTTTGTACCATGATCCTACTAAACTCTTCACTAGGTAGACTTGTTAGTAGACCCAAATATGATATCATCAACATAAATTTGGCATATAAACAAGTCTTTTTCAATAGTTTTAGTAAAGAGGGTAGGATCAGGCCTTGCCGACTTTGAAGCCATTAGTGATTAGAAAATCTTGCAGGCATTCATACCATGCTCTTGGGGCTTGCTTGAGCCCATAAAGCGCCTTTGAGAGTTTATATACATGGTTAGGGTACTCACTATCTTCAAAGCGGGAGGTTGCTCAACATAGACCTCTTCCTTGATTGGTCCATTGAGGAAGGCATTCTTCACTTCCATTTGGTAAAGCTTAAAGCCATGGTAAGTAGCATAGGCAAGTAATATACGAATTGACTCAAGCCTAGCTACGGGTGCATAAGTTTCATCGAAATCCAAACCTTCAACTTGTGAATAACCTTTGGCCACAAGTCGGGCTTTGTTCCTTATCACCACACCATGCTCATCTTGCTTGTTGTGGAATACCCACTTGGTACCTACAACATTTTGATTAGGACGTGGAACCAAATGCCATACCTCATTCCTCGTGAAGTTGTTGAGCTCCTCTTGCATTGCCACCACCCAATTCGAATCTCTTAATGCATCCTCTACCATGTATGGCTCAATAGAGGAAGCGAAAGAGTAATGTTCACAGAAATGAGCAACTCGAGATCTAGTGGTTAACCCCTTATGAATGTCACCGAGGATGGAGTTCACAGGGTGATCTCGTTGAATTGCTTGGTGGACTCTTGGGTGTGGCGGTCTTGACCCTAAACTTCTTGCTCATCTTCCTTGTCTTTATCTTCATCATCTCCTCCTTGATCATTGTCCTCCTCTTGAGGTGGCTCATCCTCTTGATCTTTATCTTGAGCCTAATCCTCATCTTGGGTTGGTGGAGATGCTTGGTTGGAAGATGATGGTTGATCTTGTGCTTGTGTGGGCTCTCGGATTCCTTAGGACACACATCCCCAATGGACATGTTCCTTAGCGCAGACGCACGAAGCCTCTTCATCATCTAGCTTATCAAGATCAACTTGCTCCACTTGGGAGGGATCAACTTGCTCCACTTGGGAGCCGTTAGTATCATCAAACACAATGTCACAAGAAACCTCAACTAATCTAGTGGATTTGTTGAAGACTCTATATGCCCTTGTGTTTGAGTCATAACCAAGTAAAAAGCCTTCTATAGCTTTAGAAGCAAATTTAGTTTTTCTACCTCTTTTAACAAGAATAAAGCATTTGCTCCCAAAGACTCTAAAATATAAAATATTGGGCTTTTTACCGGTGAGGAGTTCGTATGATGTCTTCTTGAGGATTCGGTGAAAGTAGAGCTGGTTGCTAGAGTAGCAAGCAGTGTTGATTGCTTCCGCCCAAAACCGGTCCGGTGTCTTGTATTCATCAAGCATGGTCCTTGCCATGTCTAGTAGAGTTCTATTCTTCCTCTCCACTACTCCATTTTGTTGAGGTGTGTAGGGAGAAGAAAACTCATGCTTGATGCCCTCATCCTCAAGAAATCCTTCAATTTGAGAGTTCTTGAACTCCGTCCCGTTGTCGCTTCTGATCTTTTTGATCCTTAAGCCGAACTCATTTTGAGCCCGTCTCAAGAATCCTTTTAAAGTCTCTTGGGTCTGAGATTTTTCCTGCAAAAAGAATACCCAAGTGAAGTGAGAATAATCATCCACAATTACTACAGTACTTACTCCCGCCGATGCTTATGTAAGCGATCGGGCCGAATAGATCCATGTGGAGTAGCTCGAGCGCCCTGTCCGTTGTCATTATGTTCTTGTGTGGATGGTGAGCACCAACTTGCTTTCCTGCTTGGCATGCGCTACAAACCTGTCTTTCTCAAAATGAATATTGGTTAGTCCTAAAATGTGCTCTCCCTATAGAAGCTTGTGAAGATTCTTCATTCCAACATGGGCAAGTCGGCGATGCCAGAGCCAACCCATATTAGTCTTAGCAATTAAGCAAGTGTCAAGTTCAGCTTTGTTATCATGAAAATCAACTAAATATAGCTGACCCTCTAACACTCCCTTAAATGCTATTGAATTATCACTTCTTCTAAAGACAGTAACACCAATATCACTAAAAAGACAGTTGTAGCCCATTTTACATAATTGAGAAACAGAAAGCAAATTGTAATCTAATGAATCTACAAGAAAAACATTGGAAATAGAGTGGTCAGGTGATATAGCAATTTTACCCAATCCTTTGACCAAGCCTTGATTTCCATCCCCGAATGTGATAGCTCTTTGGGGATCTTCGTTTTTCTCGTAGGAGGAGAACATTCTTTTCTCCCCAGTCATGTGGTTTGTGCACCCGCTATCAATTATCCAACTGAGCCCCCGGATGCATAAACCTACAAAACACTTTTAGGCCTTATTCTTAGGTACCCAAACAGTCTTGGGTCCTTTGACATTAGAAACAAGCACCTTGGGTACCCAAACACAAGTCTTTGAACCCTTGTGTTTGCCCCCAACATATTTGGCAACTACTTTGCTGGATTTGTTAGTTAAAACATAAGATGCATCAGAAGTCTTAAATGAAATGTTATGTTCATTTGATGCAACATGAATTTTCTTTTTAGGCATTTTAACATGAGTAGAATGCCTAGAGCTAGAAGCCTCATTCTTATACATAAATGCATGGTGAGAAACATTATGAGGTTTTCTAGCATGAATCCTCCTAATTTTATGCTCAGGATAATTAGCAGGATATAAATTAGACAGTTTCTTAGGGGCATTAAGCTTGACATTGCTTCCCTGTTGGAAACCAATGCCATCCTTAATGCCAGGGCATCTCCCATTATAAAGCATGCTACGAGCAAATTTAAATTTTCCATTTTCTAGTTCATACTCAACAATTTTAGCATCTAATTTAGTTATATGATCTTTTGTTTCTTAATCATGGCAATGTGATCATCAATTGCTTCAACATTAATATCTCTACATCTAGTGCAAATAGAAACATGTTCGACAATAGATGTAGAGGGTTTGCACACTTTTAATTCATCTATCTTAGATTTTAGCATGGCATTTTCATCTCTAAGACAGGAAATGGAATCATTGCAAACATTTAAATCTTTGACCTTAGAAATTAGACTAGCATTTTCTTTTCTAAGACTAGAAATTGAATCATTAAAAGCATTTAACTTTTCAATCTTAGCAATTAAACTAGCATTCTCAGTTCTAAGGTTAGAAATAGATTCATGATAAATGCTAAGCTCCTTAGATAAATTTTCACATTTTTCTACTACCTGAGCATAAGCATTTTTCAATTTAACATGCCTTTTGTTTTCTTTAATAAGGAATTCCTCTTGGCTGTCCAAAAGTTCATCCTTCTCATGAATGGCTCCTATCAATTCATTCAATTTTTCTTTTTGTTGCATGTTAAGGTTGGCAAAAAGGGTAAGCAAGTCATCTTCATCTTCACTAGAACTACCCTCATCACTAGATGTAGTATACTTGGGGGTGGTTCTAGATTGTACCTTCTTCTTTTTGTCGTCCTTTACCATAAAACATTTGTGGCCGACGTTGGGGAAGAGGAGGCCCTTGTTGATGGCAATGTTGTTGGCGTCCTCGTCGAGGAGGAGTCGGTGGAGCTTTCGTCGGAGTCCCATTCCTGACACACATGGGCATCGCCGTCCTTCTTCTTGTAGTACCTCTTCTCTTCCTTCTTCTCCCCCTTCTTGTCTTTGCCCCTGTCACTATCACTAGACATTGGACATTTAGCAATAAAATGACCGGGCTTACCACACTTGTAGCACACCCTCTTGGAGCGGGGTTTGTAGTCCTTCCCTCTACTTTGCTTGAGGATTTGGCGGAAGCTCTTGATGATGAGCGCCATTTCCTTGTCGTCGAGCTTGGAGGCATCAATTGGAAGACTACTTGGTGTAGACTCCCTCTTTTCTTCTTCCGTCGCCTTGAATGCAACGGGTTGCACCTCGGGTGTGGAGGTGGCGCCTTGCTCCAAGTTGACGATGTGTTTGGAGTCTTTGATCATTAGCTCAAAGCTCACAAACTTTCCTATTACTTCCTCGAGAGACATTAATTTGTATCTAGGATCCCCATGAATTAATTGCACTTGAGGAGGATTGCGAAAAACAAGGGATCTTAGAATAACCTTGACCATCTCATGGTCATCCCACTTGGTGCTCCCGAGGTTGCGCACTTGGTTCACCATGGTTTTTAGCCGGTTGTACATTACTTGCGCTCTTCACCTTGGTTGAGGACGAGTTGACCGAGTTCTCATTCAATTGTCTCTCTTTTGGTGATCTTGGTCACCTCGTCCCCTTCGTGCGTCGTCTTGAGGACGTCCCAAATTTCTTTGTTGGTCTTTAACCCTTGCACCTTATTATACTCCTCTCGACACAAGGAGGCGAGGAGTATAGTTGTGGCTTGGGAGTTAAAGTGCCTAATTTGGTCGGCCTCGTCCGAATCATAGTTCTTGTCCCCTACCTTGGGTACCTGCGCTCCAAACTCAACAATTTCCCATATGCTTTTGTGGAGTGAGGTTAGGTGATGCCTCATTTTATCACTCCACATACAATAATCTTCACCATCAAAATATGGTGGTTTGCCTAGGAGAACGGAAAGTAATGGAGCGCGTTTAGAGATGCGAGGATAGCATAGGGGCATCTTACTATACTTCTTGCGCTCATGGCGCTTAGAAGCGACGGACGACGAGTCAGAGCCGGATATGGAGGGTGACGAAGAGTCGGTCTCATAGTAGACCACTTTCTTCATCATCTTCTTGTTGTCGCCTCTCCGATGGGTCTTGTTGGAGGAAGAGGATTCTCCTTATGCTTGTGGCCGGACTCCCTAGATAGGGTTTTCCCCGGGCTTGCGGGCTTGTTGCCGGTCACGATCTCCCTCTTGGCATGATCTCCCGACATCACTTTGAGTTGTTAGACTCTAATGAAGTATTAGCTCTGATACCAATTGAAAGTTGCCTAGAGGGGGGTGAATAGGCAAAACCTGAAATTTATAAACTTAAGCACAAACTACAAGCGGGGGTTAGCGTTAAAATTAAAGTCAAGTTCAGGAGAGAGGGGGAAATAAATCAAATGGGAATCAAGCGAATGAACACGGTGATTTGTTTTACCGAGGTTTGGTTCCAAAGAACCTAGTCCCCGTTGAGGTGGTCACAAAGACCGGTCTCTTTCAACCCTTTCCCTCTCTCAAACGGTCACTTAGACCGAGTGAGCCTTCTCCTTAATCAAACGGGTCACTTAGACCCCGCAAGGACCACCACACACTTAGGTGTCTCTTGCTTTGATTACAAGTTGTTTGAGAACAAGAAAGAGAAAGAAGGAAGGCAATCCAAGAGGCAAGAGCTCAAAAGAACACAAAATCACTCTCTCATAAGTCACTAAATGTTTGAGATGAGTTTGGGACTTGGAGAGGCTTTGATCTCTTGAGTTGTGTCTAGGAGTGAATGTTAGAGCTCTTATAATGAATGTGATACTCAGAAATCTTGGATACTTGGAGTTGTGGTGGTTGGGGGGTATTTATAGCCCTCAACCACCAAATAAGCCGTTGGGGAGGCTGCTGTCGATGGGCGCACCGGACAGTCCAGTGTGCCACCAGACAGAAAATGTAGGCTGTCCGGTGCGCCGCCACGTCACCCAACCGCTAGGGTTCTAGAGCAGTCGACCGTTGGCGCCGTTGTCTTCTTATGACACCGGAAAGTTCGGTGCCACACCGGATAGGTCTTATTCACTGTCCGGTGCGCCTCTGACTCTACACGCACTGTTCTTCACTGTTCATCTGAGTCAGCGGCTTTTGTAGTCGACCGTTGCACGAAGTAGCCATTGCTCCGCTGGTGCACCGGACAGTCTGGTGGCACACCAGACAGTCCGGTGAATTATAGCGGAGTGCGCCTGAAAAACCCGAGAGTGGCTGGTTCAGACCTGTACGGTCTTGGTGCATCGCACAGTCCGGTGCGCCAGACCACAACACACTTGGTTTCTTTGCTCCGTTGAATTTTATCCCTAACTTGAATATTTATTGGTTTGTGTTGAACCTTTATGCACCTATAGAACATGTATTCTAGAGCAAACTAGTTAGTCCATATAATTGTGTTGGGCATTCAACCACCAAAATTAATAGTGAGAAAAGGTTAACCCTATTTCCCTTTCAGGAAGTCTTACAAAATAAAAGATAAATATAAAAGGATCTAAAATCCATCCTTGGCGCCAGAAATTCAACTGGGAGACGCCACCTAGATCAAATCAAACTCCTCGCTGAGTGGCTCCTCTTGAACCACATGTTCTTCTCCTGTGGGGGATGTGAGACAGCAAGGGTGAGCTCACACATGTTCATCGCTCAACAAGTTGTGGGGAATAATGTGCATGAACTCACCAAAGGTGGGAGTTCATGTGATGTGTAAGGCTGTTCAACAATAGGGGTTAAAGCTGAGCATTGCTTTTAATAAGTTGGTCAAAATTTATTAGCAGTTACTAAATGCAAGTAAATTCCAAACTATAATAAGAATAATAGAACAAAGTTAATAAATAATCCCATCCAATGCAAATGACAAATTGAATTTAGTTCCATAATTTAATCATGCAAGAGTCCTGAGCTGCTCTTGACCGCGAGCTCGGCTAGTATACCAGTTTTACACTCTATAGAGGTTGTATCCTTTACCCACAAGTCATGTTACCTATTTTCCAAGGGGTCATGAATCCCATCACCTCTACTAAGAAAGTGAGGCAGGGTAACACTACGAGGCCTTTACAAAGTTCCACTAGCTTCTGAAAACCCGCTACAGTTTATGGGAAGAGCACTTGCAAGAATCCCTCGTCTGACCACCATCGCAGCAAAATCAACCCGAGAACCTCCCTGCATGCAACTCCCCTACTGCCCTTGCCCCTTTCGGGTAAGGTAGTCTTCCACTAGCTTCCCTAATTAGTCAGCCAAGGGGTCCCATTCCTCCCTTGTGGTGGCACGTGTTTCTCAAGTTAAGCTCCATGTTCCAATTAAAAATATAATGATCTTGACATGAACATAAATAACATAACAGAATAATTGGAACATAGATATAATGAAATATTAATCTCAAAACCATATAAAGCAATAGCATAACTACCCAATGATTCAGGGATAAACAAGGTAAAAAGATAAACAGTCTAGGGTGACCTATTGGGTCCCATCAAAATTAAACCTATGCAGGAATAAGTGATATTAAAGAACATTATTGGGTAATAGAAGTGGTCAAGGGCACAACTTGCCTAGCACTTGAGATTCAGGTACTAGGATGATTCTTCATATCCTCGTGATCTCACTGCTAGTCGTAGCAATATAAACAAACATGGTATAGACAAAATTAACATCACACCAATCATAATATTAAACTGCATAATAATGATCTACACGCTGCTACGAGATCGTGGGTTCGAGAACTACTAAGATCGGAGCTACATTCACCGAGTTATGATTTATGAAAGATCTATGTGGTTTGAATTTTAAATCATATAATAAATTGATTAGTACACATTATATGAGAGATTATTCCATAATTAATTAACTCATCTTTAATTTTAATTATAACTTGACTAGAGATCATATTTTATCATATTATAATTATGGACATGTTAAATTTGATTTAGAAGAGGTAATCTAGTAGACATAGGATAAATAAATTTCTAACTCTAAAATTATGCAATATGGTATAATTAATGTTGTTACTGCGTAGTAAATTTTCACACGAAGCTAACGCAACTGGAACGAGTCAATTCGGAATTGAAACGGGGGAGTTATGAATTTCTGAAGTCCTTATGTGTTTGGTACAAAAATAATTGTGTGATAAATTTTTAATTTGGTTTTCATGCTAGAACAGTGTTACTCAGTGATAGACAATATTACTACCAAATTATAGGAACTATAATGGACTAAAAAGGAGCTAATATGAATTTTCTAGACATTAAACACTATTCTGGAATTATTTTTATATTAAAAATCATTTCTTATATTTCTTTTCCCATTTTCACCTAGCTCTGGACTGCGCACCAGATATCTAAAGAGTACATGGGCTTCTGTGTAAAAATCCTACAGACTCAAATCTAACGCATGGTGGACGGCGGGTTGATTATGTAAAAACAGAAGGACTCTTATGCGAATTGGTCTGGCCGAAGGGGTATGTTTACATCTGAACCATTAGATCGGCTTCAATGGTCCCAATTAGATGCGCCAAGGGCTGAATCAGTACGAACCGGTGGCCATCGAATCCAAATCCAATGGTTGAAGTTTAATGAAGGCGCGCACCAGCCTCACCCCTCCGATCAGATCGGACGGTTCAAAGCAGTTAAACCCGAAGCGTTATGGTCTCTTTGATCCTCACCGTTTAAAACACATCTAACGACAGAAGCACCATCACTAGCAGTCTAATCACGATCGTTTGCCATCAGATCGACGACCGAGGACTTTCCCTTTTGTAACACCCCAGGTGTTTATCGTCTGCTCGACCACGAGTGCGGACTTTAACACGTGATAGCGGTGAATAACAGTCTCTCTGCTATCTTGATCTATTTCGTCTATCACGAGTTCGATATCGTTTTTATTTATCCGAGCTCTTCCTAAATTTCTGTGATGTTCGGAACATAGTTGTTCCGAAAATCGGTGCGTCCGGTGATTATTTAAAATTCATCGCTCGCGCAAATACGAATTCGGAAGCTCGACCTACTGTTACGATTTTATCCCAGGCAAATTAATTTGAACTCGGTGACAAAAGTGTTAATACAAAATTAAATCGGACTACACCCGGAATCCAAGAAAAAACAGGCGTAGAATTATAAACTGAGTTGTTTCCTAGTTTAGGTTATGGCCATACCTTTCATCATACTCCTTTCATCAAGTTTAGGTTATGGCCATACCTTGGTCGTTTTGTCAGACCATGATCTATTTGTCTCTCTACTTGTAATCATTCTTTCAAGGAGAGTCTATCTTTGTATATTGCCATCCTTGCTCAGTCTATTTGTGTCGCACAAGATTTCTTATTGGTTATGTCTGGTAGTGGTGTTATGACTAAAACCGATGGTGCCGCACCGAAACCGAGGGCCTCCTGTGGGTATACACACAAGGTTTTGCTGCTCGGCACGCGCTAGTATCGCAGTTAGTAGTCATAATCCATTATGGGATTATATCGATATGTTATCTCCACACAAATTGTTCTTACCGCGTGAGATTCATTATTGGTGCTAGTTCGGTAATGGTGTCATGGTTAATGACTTATGGTGCCACAGCGAAACTGAGAGCCCCTTGTGAATGTACACGCAAGGCTATGCTGCTTGGCGCATGTTGGTATCGAGGTCTCTAGTCATGATCCATTGTGGAACTACACTAATATATTATCTTCCGTAGATTTCTTCCTTGAAACAATTTTGGTGTTGTTTGTCAAAGTGACCAAGCAACATCTATCATCTTTGTTGGATCAAAAGGGCATACCCCTTTCATGTGTGTCACTTTTCCTTGACTTTGATGGTGACTTCCCACATACACGTACCCTTTGCATCCTTTGTGTAAAAGTGAAGCCCGGAAGTTTTTAGTGCTGAGAGACAACTGATTAGCTCTCAAAATGGAGATTGACTTTCCCTGTTGCTGAGATGCAGGAGTTTGTTCATTCGCTCTTTTATTTAATCTAGGTGTTCCCTCACCAAGTCAGTTTATCCTGCATGATTAAATGGATGAACAACCAGACCAAATGGATTTTTACCCAAATGCATGATCTCTTGGTAACAAAAGTGAACTCTCAACTCTTGGATTGTCGATGGATAATAAGAAGACTTGCTCAATGTTAAAAGTAGTTCAACAAGTTGGTTTTACTAACTTGTAACTGCCCAGTGAACAAAGGTTGAGTTTAGAGATCATTTTATCGAGTTGTCTAAACTCACTTTTGTACAACCCCTCTTAAGGAAGTGTTTATATGAATCGAGATTAAGTCGGCCAGTAACCACCTAATCATTGTTCTAGTCATGCCTCGATCGCCTCACGTGTGCTTTTCCAGCATGTGTGATCAAGTCGAGCCATGCTAAGTAATTGATGAAATGGGTTGGTCGCAAAGTCAACATCAACGGATCTCTTCATTGATATTTTCTCGAGTCTCTATCATTTTTCTTGAACTTGGAATTTCTGGCTAACACGAGTTAACTGTGATGTTATTCGACATTCACACCCGTCTCGTGTGCTATGAACTTACCGTGACCACTTGTTGGTAAACCTCTTTCTGTGTGTTTTACCCAAGAGGTTGCATCTAATTCTGTTTGGGTAAAGTCGCATATATACCGCTCACCCAACAGACTTAGATAGTACAATGTCATCAGAAAAAGCAAACTACACACCTGAAACCTTATATGTTCTTCTGGCAGATGTCTCTCTTGGTGGACATCTCTAAAGTTCGCCTAAGGCGATACATGTTATGCCCACTAGAGAAACAACATTCTGAGACACTCATCTTTGCTTGGAACTGTTTTAATGATTATCGCTGATATGGACATGGGTTACATGCTTCTCTACTCTTAGAAGTCTTTCGTTCCGAATCTCGGGACGAGATTCTTTTAAGGTGGAGGCCTGTAACACCCTAGGTGTTTATCGTCTGCTCGACCACGAGTGCGGACTTTAACACGTGATAGCGGTGAATAACAGTCTCTCTGCTGTCTTGATCTATTTCATCTGACGCGAGTTCAACATTGTTTTTATTTATCCTCACTCTTCCTAAATTTTCGTGAAGTTCGGAACATAGTTGTTCTGAAAATCGGTGCATCCGGTGATTATTTAAAATTCATCGCTCGCGCGAATACGAATTCGGAAGCTCGACCTACTCTTACGATTTTATCCCAGGCAAATTAATTTGAACTCGGCGACAAAAGTGTTAATACAAAATTAAATCAGACTACACCCGGAATCCAAGAAAAACCAGGCGTAGAATTATAAACTGAGCCGTTTCCTAGTCGAATCCGATATCGTTTAGCTTGATTCGTTAACATCAGGCTAAAACTCGAACCTTAGTAATTTTAATCTATTCTTTACCAGATAAATTTTTGTCTGACTTCTACGTAAACCAAAGTTGACTACAATATCGAAGTTGAAATCAGTTCAATTCGGGTTGTCATTTCTCGCCGGATTCAAAACTTCGGATATAAATAATTTGGTTCGCTAAATTCAGAGAATGAAATGTGTATCCGTATTACGTATCGACCCAGTATACATCGGTAAAAATCGTGATCCAAAATATCTCTGAATTTCTTAAAAAAAGAGAAATAAAAAAATAGAAAATATCCTCCCAGCCGTCCCTATCCTTCCAACCGCCCTCCCCTGATTTTTTTCATCGCTGGATGGCATCGACCTTATATCTCACCGCGCAGACTCCATCGTCTTCAATTCTCCTACCGCGTGCTCCTCTCTGCCCAGCCGTTCCACTAATACAAAACATGTTATATGAGACGGTTAATTTTCAGTTCTTAAGACGCTTATGAAGTGTCCAAATTTGATGGAGTCGTAAAAGATGTCCCACATTTAAGATGGTTATAAATTGTCTTAAAAGATATTATATAAGGCAATTTTTAATTTATAACCGTCTAAAAAAGGTATTTGTTTAAGTCATTTTGTTCGATAAACCGTTTTGAATTAGGTTTTTGTTTAAGACACTGCTTCTAAAGAAGAGTAGAGAATACAAACATTATAAGTCATAAAGTGTTTATCAAACTGTCTCGAATATCCTACAATAATAGACGATTACAATAGGAAAATCATCTTATTTAGGTGACTAATAATAAACGTTTTAGAAACCGTCTTATTTAGGAGACTGATATTAGACATTTTGGTGACTGTCTTATTAAGATTTAAACGAAATGACTTATACGACAGTACATTCTTCAATTTATAATCATTTTTCAGATATCACGTTATAATAATTTGAAAGAGAAATATACATACACATATATTGAACAACATTATAATTAATATAATATAAATAAGTACCATTCAATATATCATAAATAAGCATTGTCAAACAACACATACATAAGTGTACTCTAAATCTAAACTAAAATACAACTGTTTGCACTAATGTTAAGCCTAACTTTATATGAATTCAAGTCTCCACACTTTTGCGGCCACCAAATTTGAATTTCATTCTATGTTTTCCTGTACAACAAATAGGAGAAAACTAGACATAGCAAAAAGCTCCAAGCAGCACGTGGATGGTGTCGAAGCTGCCCTTGTGCTTCTTCCTGTTCTTGATCACTCCTACACGCCCGGTGTTCCTCCCGCCGGTCACCATGACCACGTTGCCGACGTCAAATTTGATGAAGTCCATGATCTTGTTGGTCTCCAGATCGATCTTGATGGTGCCATTTCTGCAAACTTTTAGCTGTACAGAAGGGAGATTATGTTTGGAGTAAAGAACGACCAACCTCACCACATATGGACTCAAAGAATAACTTTAGATCTGCTTGAGTGACCTACGTGTATTAAAACAAAACCATGACAGAATGAATAACTAGTGGTAGTAGCATGAGTGCAGGTACCAAACCTTCTTGTCAATGTTTGTGCAGTAGATAGTCCTTGCACACCTGTCCGCAATTTATAAATAGTGCTACAAGGTTTTCTTCAGTAACCTGAACAATAGAAGAGAAATTAGCACCAGAACTACATATAATTGTTAGTTAGGAACTCAAACATTATGTGACACTACAATATTGAATAAATAGCACACTACAGAAGCTACCATATAGAATAACAGTTGAATAAAAATTGCCCTAATACATTACCCCCAACGTTTTCAACTCCGATTGGCAAAAATGTAACACTATCTTGTATCATAGAAAAGAAAGGGGCACAACCATACAAAGCTATGGCAACACCAACCTTTCAGGTGAGTAATGTGGCAGTGATTCCTCTCCCTCCATTATGCTGAAATGGTGGCTTGTAATTTAGTCAGCACTTATTCAATTGCAAAAAGAACACCTCCACAAAAAGTAAATCCACATTATTTACCTGAGAAATATTGAACATAAAGACCACGCTCATGAAAGTGATCGACCAAATTTTGGATATTGTATCTGCAAATTGAAAATAAGTATATATGTCATGTAGGATTGGCAACACAACCTTAGTATCTCAGTTTGGAACAGCAGAAACAGGGTGGCAATAGTATGTTTTGTTTGACAGATCATTTTATATTCCTATTTGCCAAAATGCAAAATTCAGTCTGATGAAATCGAAGAAGTCTAGCCTTTTCTAGAAGTGAAGGGCTAGACCCAGTTTCATATATCAGATTTCATTATTCAAGCATGGTGCAAGTATGTTTAGTGCTTTATCAGATAAAATTATCTTATGTGCTGGCGCTATTGAGAAATGATTAATAATATGATATATGATTAAAAATGTAATTTTACAGACATTAAAACAGATGTCGAGGCTTTCAAGTTCTCACCCTCCAGATAAACCAAAATATGCTTTTATTTGAGCCACATTCCAATAGGTATTCTCTCCCTTAGATTCCTTAATTACTTGCTCTAAGAGAGCGCAGGCCGCGATATGTGCTCCTGCTGATTGACCCATCAAGTAGATTCTACAGATTCATCATAAATTCATTTATTAGAAGTTAACAATCAAAATACAGGATCTAAAGTAGAGATGCTCAAAGAACAACTATAAGTACTACTACTTGCAAACAAATGTCGTCAAAGTATCACTTACTTATTAGGATCCTCTCCAAAGCTAACAACATTGTTACAAATGAATGATATCGCCTCAGAAGCATCACTGACCATGTCGCTTATTGTTCCTTGAGGGAAATTTCTGCCATCCATATTTAAATTTTGCCGATGAAGCAAAAATAAATCATTCAGTCAATACTCAAAATTAATTAAAAAGGTACATGTTGAAAACATAATGGTGAACTACACATATGTGGTGTATACATCACAAAATTCTTTAAGGCATCAGCACCTATAATCAATACAAGCTACTATAATTCCTCTCTCTGCTAACCGCCTTCCAAGGAGAGCACCCCAAGCCTTGTAACTAAATATAAGCCACATCAGTAACAAGGAAAGTCGTCATGAATTAACGTTGTAACGTATTGTGATTCGTGAGGAAACTGTCACTTACCCAATGATCCAAGCTCCACCAGTTACGAATGCCACTACTGAACTTGATTTGCTATTATCTTTGGGTATGTACAAATCCAACTTGCATAATATCTCTAGATCTACTGTTACAAATGCTCCAGGACGCTATGTAGACATGACTTTATTTAATCTTTACTTACCTATTTCTTGGTTGTTCTCCATAGATTACACTTCTAATAACATGTTTTGAAAAGAAATAGTAGTACCCAACTGGAAACAAACAAAAAGGGGGTATAAATGTTAGTTGTTAGAACATGTTATGCCAATCATATTTGAACACCATCTATCAGAAGCCTGTACGGAAGCAAACTATTTACCAGGAAAAGCTCTGCAGAAAAATACCTAGGAAAGAGGTAAAGAATATGTAACCACTATATTCCAAGATAAAACTAAATCTCTTATCACACACCTTTTATGAAACCAGGCATGAGTAGAACTGCATAAATAAGGAGTGCAATAAGCACACTACAATATTGAATAAATAGCACACTACAGAAGCTACCATATAAAATAACAGTTAGATAAAAATTGCCATAATACATTATCCCCAACATTTTCAACTCCGATTGGCAAAAAGGTAACACTATCATATATGACAGAAAAGAAAGGGGCACAGCCATACAAACCTGATGGCGGTGGCGGGCGACGCGCTCAAGATGAACATAAGGACGCTGGGCCCGCTGGTGCTGCCGCTGTCGGAGCAGCTGCTGTTCATGGCGACGTTGGTCGCCAAGAAGCTGCTCAAAATGAAGAAGGTGAAGTCGTACATCCCGGACTTCAAACTAGCGTTCGAGCACTTCTGCATCCACGTCGGCGGCCGCGCCGTGCTGGACGAGCTGGAGAGCAACCTGGCGCTCCCAGACTGGCACATAGAGCCATCGTGGATGACGCTTCACCGGTTCGGGAACACGTCTATCAGCTCGCTCTGGTACGAGCTGGCCTACAATGAGGCCAAGGGGAGGATCTGGTGCCGCCATCGGGTGTGGCAGATCGCGTTCAGGTCAGGGTTCAAGTGCAACAGTGCCGTGTGGAGGGCCGAGCTACCGGTTACCTAGACAAGGAAAGGAGGTCGATGCTGGCTGCTGCCGTCGCCTCCTGTTGGGGGGGTGCGTCGACGGCCCCCGTCCTCGCACACAGTGGGTAGTTGGAGGATCAACCGAGCTGGGGGAAGCACCGTGCGTGTGGGATACCTGCGGCGTGGCTTCGAGGGAGAGTTGAGGATGTGCGGGGAGGAGATGGCGGCGGCTGAGAGAGGACATAAAGGAGACACTGAGAGAAGATGAAACTGTATTGGGCTAGGGAGCCTAGGGTTGCAGGTTGGGAGCAGACAGTTTTCTGAACTGGAGCCTATGTTGATTTTGATAAATTGGAGGATTTTCTGCAAACTAGTCCACCACACACGTCTGTCCACTGAGATGCATGGAAATGGGTTTAGGTTTTAGATGTTGGGTTTTCTTTTTTTTGTCTGGATCTCTAAAGCAATCATGTTTTATATTCAGCATAGTACGAGTATAACTTCTTAAAGATATTGGTACCTAAATGATAGGAATTAAAGCAAAATGATTATTTTGGTTTGTTGTGTGACACATTAATGATCGGATCACATGTGGGTCCATTTTACCATCTATATTAAGTTGCAGAGATAAATTTTATATTTTATATCATATATATCATCAAACTAAACTGAATTCACTATTTACTATGTTTTCCCCAATACGTCTTATCAGAAATATCATATGAAGACGATTTATATTTAGAAGTGTCTAGTATACTCACTAACATCTAAGACAGTCCTTATAGTCTAGATGACTCTAATAATATCTTTATTTGAGATGGTTTCTTATACAAAAGTGTCTAATATACTAATCAAAATCTAAGGCAATTCTTGCAATCTTAATGACTCAAAAGGTATATTTATGTGAGACGGTTTTAATAACAATCTGTCTTAAATCAATATAAGACATTTCTTAAAATGTAATAGTCTCAAAACACTTCTTTATTAAAGACGGATCTCCAACAAACCGTCTTACCTTACTCATCACTGTATAATAAAAGACACTTTTATAAAATGCACTGATATCTGTCTTAAAATGTGCGTCTTAAATAAGCATATCTCTAGTAGTGTTCCTCTCTTCTCCCTCAAGCTCGCTGTGCAGCTCCCTCTGCCGGCGCTCTCTCCTGCTCCCTCGATGCTCGCCGAGCTCGATTTTCTTCCTCCTTGGTGCGCCCAGTGCCGCGTGCCTACTCGCCCTAGCGCTGGCCGCCGCGCTCCTCCCTGCCACGTTCCTGCTTGGCGCCCATCTCCCCGAGCTCGCTCTACGCAGCCCATCTCCCTACCGTGCGACTCCAGCTCCCTGCTCCTCCCACTCGTCTGGCCGCCGTTGAGTTCTCTGGCGCGCCACCTCAGCTCAATTGCCGCGCTCGCCTCGGCTCCCAGTTCGGCACGCAGTTTTGGAGCTCTGCGCAAATGGCGGGCGGTCTGGTGCTCTGCGGCAAGCGCTTCGTGTGGGTGGTGCGTTTCCCAAACTGTGTGATGCGCTGGCTCGATGCCCAGACCCCAGCCGAGCTTCTATCTGTGCATGTCTTGCTTTGACTTGGTCCGGCCATGGAGCTCGCCAGCGACGCCCAGCGTCATGCCTGCTCTGCTCGCCCGTGCTTGCTGCTCGCCGGTGCTCCAACTCGTCGGCCGCGGTCTTGCCTTGGTTTATGCTGCAGCTCGCCGTCGAATTGCCTGCTCCGCTGTCCGCCCATGGCCACGGCCCTGAACTCCTCCCTGCTGTCCGTGACGCGCGCGTGATGGACGCGATGTAGTCGCTGCGTGTGTTTGTGTCCGAGCCTGCCCGGCCGCAACCTCACTTTGCTCTTCGCGTCGCTGCTCGCCGAGTCCCGCCCCATGTTGCCGCATCCCTGTTCTAGCTTGTCGTGCTGCGCCATCATCGCTTCCTGTCGCGAGCTCGATCCCCGTTGTCATCACTTCACCGTGCTCGCTGGTCGTGCATCCCTGCAATTCCCTACTTGTGATCGCAAGCGCTCGATGTGGAAGAATGGAGTTGATAGAGAAGAAAGCGAAGCCCATGTGGTTCATGTGTTCGTTTGGTGTGGAATTGGAGCTGTGGATTTTAGGGAAGAAATTCCGAGAAATTAGTGGACGGCGATGGTGATGTTCGTGCGACACTCGTCTGATGCTCGACAAAAAGCCCAAATCGAGAGTGGCTGCTTCGTCTTCTTCGTCGTATGGAAATCGTCGTGCTGACACGCCAATGCCATCGATCGCCATCCTCGTCTACGTCAAGTCCTAAGCCGTGAAGACGCTCTTGTGCTGGCCACGCGTCACCAGCTCGACCAAATGAATCCCATGGATATCTGGTCAAGAATAAAAACTGTGTGCATCGCTCGCCAGACGTATGTGCTCGAAGACGTCAACCGAAAATCGTCGTCGTGCTTCCGATTATCGCGTCGGATTGGTCAGGGTAAGCCAATTTGTTATTCGTGTTAGTGGAGTAATGGATGGTCTGACTAGGTATAATATTTATTAGATCGCCTGAGTCGTTTTGGTAATTTGGTCGATGTCGTATGAGGAAAGAGGTCTCAATAGGTCTTAGTGTTTGCGGGACTGTAGGTGTTAAAGTCGTAATCTTGTGGAATTCCATGATAATAGTCATACTAGGCTGACTAGGTAAAAATATGATGTTTTATTAATATGTGTGATACACAGGTTAGCCGGAAAATTACTTTAGAAAGTTAATAAAAGTTCTTCGATGAATTTTATAAACATTAGGTGTCCTAGAATCGTGAAGCCAAAATTGTAAGTCAATTAGTGTGCTCTCTAAACCAGGCATGAATGTGTGCGAGTTGATTTCATGATTTGAATGGATGTTTCTTGCTACTTCGAATATTTAGGATCCAGTAACATCGATATATTTTTTTCAACCAAAATCTAGGATCTGCCTGATAAGTAATGCGTATAAACACTTTAGGTCTTTTAGTTTTAAAGTTGTAATTGGTATATTGTATAAAATATGCTTGGTTATAAGTGTTTCATCCTTTTTAGTATAGATTATCTATCTTGTACTATTTATACTCGTGCTCATACATGTGCATCGTGCATCGCATGAGGTATGTTAATTGATCGCGTGATGCAGAAGACGAGCCAAGTCGACCCCAAGCGTGGACTACTCCGCATAGTGAAGCTGATGGACGAACCTGAAGATGGATAACCTGATCAAGTGCCAGGGCAAAAGATGGTCGCCAAGTGGTCGTCAGCTAACAAACACTAACCTAGTGTTACTCCAGGCAAGCCCCGGTGCATTCGCCACCTCCTTGCTATTTTAAAATCTTTATCACCTAGTTTGATGCATTAGGTGATAGGAGTTGTGTGCTAAACAATTGATGCATTTCCTTCCTTAGAAAATTGATTACCCTTCCTTGATCCCCTTTTATGAAAATGATTTTATGATTCTTAGCCTTGCTCTAGAAAAACAAAATGTTTTGTTTTAAACAAAAAGTGATGCTTCACAGTGGATGGGGATATTTTTTACAAAGAAAAACTTGTGATGATGGATCCATCAAAGGCCTTGATGGGTTCAGCATCGGAAAAGATGTACCTCTGCCAGGTACCAAACTTTGGGTTTTAAATAATAAAGCTAAGACCGGGCGGGTGACTTGCACGAGAAGAGAGTCTCGGTGTAGTGTCTCCATCTGAGTCGATTAAGGACCGTGTCGATGTAGGCTTGATGATTAAGGACCCTTTAACTGGTCACATGCCTCATCATGGGTAAGCTTTGCCTTGGGTAGACTAACACCAGAAAGGCCAACACGCAATAGGAGTGTAGATATGGCGAGAGTAGCGTGTACCCTCTGTGGCAAGAGGCTGGACGGTGGTGTATCTATGCTCTCGGTTGGCGCGAACCCGGTCTGGTCTTAAGAAACCCGGTGACGAGTTGACATATGCAAGGGTTAAGTGCTACATATGTCGCGTGGTTGGAGATCTCCAGCTGGGTATTAATCGATTCGGATCGCCGTTACTTCTCGGATATGAAGACTTGGTCACTGCCTTACACGTAGCAATCCAGTAAAGTAAAAGGGATGATAAAAAATGGCTAGTATAGGCCAAGTGCTTGAACTAGGGTAGAAAGAACTCTAGATGCAGGTAACTTTACTTAACCTGACAAGTAAAAATGGAGTTTAAGGATCCACTCATATTAAGTTTTTCTACAAACAGAGTCCTTGATTCTTGATAAGCCTTACCTTGAATCCTTTTGAAACAAGCATACCCTTGAGAGTCTTTTCTTTAGTCGGGTAAGTCTTGCTGAGTACTTGCGTACTTAGGGTTTTATTCCTTGTTGTTTTTCTGGTTATAACCTTGTGCTGCTATTGATGGTGTTAAGTGCCGGTGGGCTCGGCCTTCTTATAAGTCTAAGTACTTCTTCTATACTTCTTATTGAGGATTGTCACTTAAGCTAGCATATACTTCAAACTTACAAAAAGTTTTGCAATATTTCAAAGTGAAATTCTTTTGTAACTACTCCGATTTTATAACTTGTATACTCCTTGTAATAATATTCCGCTGCAAGATGTTGGTGTGTGATTTGTGTTTACTTAATCTCGCGATCTTGGTTGTAAGTGGTTTATCCGAGGTCCTTGGGGCACTCGGACAGATCCTGTTAAGTTATCTGGTGCACATGCACATCAGTCAGAGGTCTTTGAGACGAGGACAAGTGCATGTGGGCCCAATAACTTGGGAGGTTCTGCCACACCTTTCCCCGATGGAGAATTGCGGCGGCGCACCTTGCTCCGGCAGTGGATCACCGGCGACAACGGATTTTGCACCCCAATGCTCGATTCCTGATACCGATAGGCCCTAGACAGGGTTTAATCTATCGTGGATTGATTTAAGGCATTACTTACTGGCTAGGAAGGTAGTGAGGTTGCTGTCCATGGTGTCAAGAAATCGCTACGGCAATGGCGAGCACCGTGGCGGGAAATTCGCGCCCCCCAATTGGCCACACGCCCAGTGAAACCTCCACACACGAACAGGGTGCACTGGTGAGTACCTTCGACCACCCTGCGGCACCCGACTATGGCAACGACGAGCTCCAACCCACACACCCTCTCTCTCTTTCTCGGTTCTTCACTTCCGTAGGCTGTTTCAATGGCGGCTAATCCTGTACGGCAAAAGAAGGAGGGGTCAGTTAGGGTTTGGTGCGCGCTTTATGGCCGTCAGGGAGGTGGGTCGATGCATGCGCGGATGACGAGAAGCTCGGCGGCGGGTACGGTGGGATTTCGCGGGTTCGGTGCGAGGGCGAAGATGACCGCGCGGCCCCACCCGACAGCGACCGAGGCAGCGTGGATGAGGGGTAGTGGATGACAATGTGGCCCACCAGCCAGTGAAATAGGCGCGCGTGCGGAGGCTGGTTCGCGGCCCCAGTGGTTAGTGAGGTGAGAGGGTTAGGTTAGCTGGGCTGGGAATGGTTGCAGGCCACGTGCGCGCTTGAGGATAAGGAAGATGGGCCGAGCGGTAGAGTGGGCCCAAATCAGTTCATGGGCCCACACGAGTTCTTTCTTTTTCTCCTTTCTTTTTCTTTTCTATTTTCCTGTTTTCTTTTCTCTTTATTTTTAATTCCCAAATTTGAATTCAAATAGTGTTGTGAACTTGTACTCAAATTAATGTACAAAATAAACATACCAGTATGGTAGTATTTTATTTATCCATATATTTTGTTTTATCTTTCATAGTGTTTTTTCCTTCTTTTCTCTTTATTCTCTTTTCTCTATTCAAATCAAATTCCAATTCAAACTCCCATTTTGAACTTCCAATTCCCAAATGTCAACGTTAAACTAATGTGATTGTAACATCTACTATTTATGATATTATTATTTAATCTTTTCCTTGTTATTTATTTATGGAAAGAATAAATAGTTCCATTAGATCCCCTTTCCTATTTTCTATTTTATTTTCATTTATACTTTGAGGTCCCAAGTTTAAATTATGTCTCTTTATTAAAATGTTTCACCACATATTCATAAGTATAAAATGCCTATAGTGCGTCACTTAATGACA
This sequence comes from Zea luxurians, assembly GCA_029449295.1. Lineage (NCBI taxonomy): Eukaryota > Viridiplantae > Streptophyta > Magnoliopsida > Poales > Poaceae > Zea > Zea luxurians. The sequence goes on from JAOPSE010000011.1 coordinate 99,742,578, forward strand.
TGAATAGTCATTAGTTGAATTGAAAAACCTTTCTATTACTTCTTTTCTAAAATAATTCTTGGTTTTCAAAATTTCGTTCTCAATTTTCAACACTCAAATATAATTTGAGATATCTAAGTTTACTATTTTGTTTCTTCATATATTTATTTTATTATTATTAATTTTTTTCTTATACAAATTTTGGGCCTTACAAATCCTACCCCCTTAACAGAAATCTCGTCCTCGAGATTTGTAGGGAAGGGTATATAACCATATTGTCTCAAAACATATGCACAAACAAAATCTCGGCATGATGCATAACTTATTAGCAACACATGGGGTCAATTAGACCTTATTATTCCTCCTAAAATAGTATCATACAAATACTAACTAAAGTAACATTTGGGTTTTACAAATAGTAATATATATATATATTTATGTAGCTTGGTGGAGCTGGTTGTGGTGGTGGGGATGGGGGCGTTGTTGTTGTTGTCTTTCCAACTGTGCTTGCCTTATTTTTTGACGTATCTCCAGCCAGTCCTAACATATTTCCTGGCGTTCTTGCCTTATCTGATTTTGCATTTTGGTAACAATGTTTGCCATTTGTTGTATTACCATCATTTGGGCAGCCACCACTTGATTGATACCAATCGATGGAGGATCTGAAGGATTCATTTCTATTTGTTGTTGCCTGATAATCTTCCCTTCCTGGTATTGACCATGAAAGTTAGAAGTATATGGTAAAATAGTTTGCAAAGAAAATTATTGGGTAGATAGAACGAATAGGCTAGTATCTGGTTATGAACTAAAGATTCTTTAGCATGGCTTAATCTGTTGTTTTATGTCAAGATTGGGATAACTAGTCGTATAAGGTGAATGTCCAAAGGTATGATAGAATCTATAAATATGAGATATACATGGGTGAGATAGACTACATGATGTAGGTCAAAATCTTGTTTGATGTTAGGTGGGGATAGATAGATTATACAACCATCATGACTCTAAGGTTGGGTTAACTCTTTTGCCCATGGTTGAGTTGGTCTAATGCACAAATTTAGGTTTAAGTGCATGAGGGGAGAACAAGGTTTATAGGAGTAGGGTCTAGTTTATTTCACTAGTGTTAACTTGTTAAGTGTCTCACATTAGATTGAACAAGCCCCAGATTAGTATAAGTTGAGTGTGTTATGTCAAATTTCAGTTGGGTGACTTTTTTAGGTAGGGCTTAGAAAAACAATGATGCATATCATTGATAATATGTAGGTCAAGCTGGTAGATTAGAATATCTTTTTAATATAGACATATTTGGCAATTTATCAAGAATGTGTAGGTCGTTGGTAAATGGTTGATGTTGGGGGCCTTCGTCTTCTGAAGGTCCTCAAAAACATGACTAACAATATTTCCCAAGTGTAATATATGAATAGGAACCTTCCGACTCGGAATAAAGCTGTACACAATATGAAAAACATGATCGAGACGAAGGTTGAACCAGTTCTAAAGCTATGCGCAAGGAAGCTTCGACTCAACAGCAGAAAAAAGGAACCGACTTAAAGGGGAAAAGGCTATCTAGTCCTCGTTGGATTGTCATTATGTCAATAGTAAACATAAAGGGCATGAATGTAATTTTACACAGGCTGCGCCCTGTGCCTATAAATAGATGAACAGTACCCCCGTACTGTTCAAGCTGACTTGTATTCACTCGTGCGTCACACTTGGACTTTTGCCTTCTATCAAGCCGAAGGTACAAATGTAATTCAATATTGTTTCTGTTTATCCATGATAATATAATAAAGATATATTTATAATGCCATATGATTATTCATGTTATCTCTTATGTTTCATATACTTCTTCTTTCATTAACATATACTGCGATGATGAAGGTACGTCCTTCATGACCTTCGTCTAAAGATCATTATATCCTAAGGGAGATAGTGCTTCGAAGGATGAAGGGCATTAACCTTTAACATTCTGTGTTGCCTTGTTCTTAATTCATAACATTTGAGAATAAGTCCCCAACATTGGCGCCCACCTCCGGTGAACTCATTCGACCACCTTCGGCAAGCTGTGACCTTCGTCATGCCGCCGAAGAAAGCTTCAGGGCTAGGGCTGCACTGCAGCCACTAGACGTCAACCAGGACACGCTGCGCGAA
>JAOPSE010000011.1:100446464-100509035 GCA_029449295.1 Zea luxurians
TCTACTCCCACGGCAACGCCGCCGACCTCGGCCAGATGTACGAGCTCTTCGTCGAGCTCAGCGCCCACCTCAACGTCAACCTCATGGGTACGCGCCCGCCCGCCCGCCCGACCGCCCCGTGCCGTGCCGTTCCACTTCCACGCGCTCGAGTCCCCCGACTGAGCTGCATTGGCTCAGACTGCGATTCGATTCGGTGCTCCCCATCCTCGCAATTCCGCGCCGCTGGGACCACCGTGGGTTCGCGGTGTAGCCTTGGATCTTCCTGATCGCGTGTCTCTGGATCGGAGCTACCCCTGCAATCTTATTCCTATCTCAAGTTAGAATGCCGCTCGTGTTCGTTCGATGAAATGCTTGGACTCGGGCCGGCCAGTGGGGTTGCTGCCTCCCAGTTCTGTGACAGACGCAAAGCTTACTAACCACTGTTGGCCTGAGGCATTCGTGATCTCAGTATGAAGCCGTGCGAATGCTGGAATGGTTCGTGATGCTGCTTTACAGTAGTTTCTAGTACAAGTTTTCAATTTTTTTTTTGTTACTCCAAGTTCACTATCTTTGTATAAGCGTTGATCCCTGACCTTGTTTTTCTGGCGTGGCTTTGAAATCCGATGCCTGACACTGTTATGTTACCTGATTAGTGGTTGTGATCATTTTTTCAGTGAGGCTGTTTCATTTTATGATTGCAATGCACCAGTTCATGCCTGTTTGAGGCGGTTGCTCTCCAGTCTATGTAATTTACTCAATCTTAGACAGCACAAATGACATTTGGATTTTTAGTTCTAATTGCTATAGGTTATTTTGTGACTGACTTGATTCTATGTGAGGTGGCATGGAGTCTGTTTTTTCTGTTTGCATGGATTTGATGTTATATGTTACTACATTTCTTTGATTGATTGGAACTGTTCACCAATGTAGTGTACTACAAACAAAATCATTTTTTTAATAGTGCGCTGAAATAGCATGAGCTTGCAGGAACATGAAATTGATTCATACATTCTTGCAGTTTGTCTGTTTGCCAGCGCTCGTAAAGTTGTCTAAGGTTTCGGTTGGAGAATGGTTTGTGCAAAATCTTCTGTTATTCACTATCTGAGTAAATGTTCAAACAGTTAAATTAATTATTGGCAGGTGGTAACTCTCCATAAGCGGAAGTTAGGAAACACAGATCTTTAGTATTGTTGCCCTTTAAATAGAAATGGTGTATCTTTCTTGCTTGGCCGTTCAGACACTTTATTTGAGCACTATCCTATTAAAGATTTTGTGTTTAGGCCCTTGTTTTGCTCTCCCTGTTTGGTTTGGTGAAATAGCTCAGGAAATGAGGAATCTTTGTTTTAAATTTCCATTGTACTCTACTTTAAGGTCCATGTTTTAGGGGGAAATAAAGCTATTAAAGCAATTCTTGGTCCAATGTGCCTGGTGATTGGTGGCGGATTGGCCATGTGAGAATCATTGATTGATTCAGTGAATGTAGCAACTGTAGCCAATTTAAAATTATGTGGTTAGAAAGAATTGCCTGTTGGTTTGTCCTCTGCTCATTTTCTTTAAGCCAGGCTTTTCTTGCTTTTGTTATGTTGTTTACTAATATAATCAGCATTCCTTTCATCTTTTTTCTTATTGCTCTGCCCTTTGAACCTACCTTTTGTCCTCTTTATAGCCCTTCATTTTGCCACATACTATCATGCTGTGTGGTTACTTTAAGTCTTTAGTTAGTTGGTTGTGTTGGTTGAGTAATGTAACTTCAACATCATGGAGGACTGCTGCTGATATGGTCCATAAGGCTTTTGTGTTTACCTTGGGACCTCTATTATACTTCAATTTCTTGCATGATTATTACATACCATTCATGATTATTACATACCAGGACCTCCCTGGACGGGCCTGGTGCAGCGGTAGAGCCTACCGTTTGTAACCGGAAGGTCCCAGGTTCGAGCCTCAGCCTCACATATTATGCGGGTAAAGCTTGGCGTTTAAAGATACCCTTCCCCAGACCCTGCACAGTGCGGGAAGCCTACGGCACTGAGTACACCCTTTTTATTATTACATACCATTCATAACTCAGGCATCAGTTTTCATTACCAATCATTACTGATACATGTCCTAGAATGCAACTTAGCAAACTGAAATGCCTTTGCACGAACCTAGATACACTATCAGCTGTGAGTTTCATTTTTCTTATCAAATAAAAAAGGTATGTATATGAGTCATGATTCCATGACTGAGAGCTGAAAGTGTCTCAGAGAATTAGAAACTTTTTCACCAAAGATCTAGGTAGAATTATTTTATATTCATGAGTAACCACACTAAGGGCCAGGTTTTCTTATAGCGAAACATGTTCACACTCATTAACCTATCCTGGTCATTAACTGCTGGCTAATACTATAGGTGTGCTGTGAGTAACTTCAAAGTGATCCTGTGATCCATATTTTGCCAATTTCACATGGTTGAGCGTCACAACTGCACTTTATTCTTTCTTTGATATTGGCAGTTTGTGTTTAGGAGGTTTCATAACCCAAAAAATAAGATTATTGTCGGATGAAACCATTTTCAAAGGTCCTTATTTTATAGAAACAGCATGGTGACCCCCACCCCACTCCATGCCACACACCTTTTAGTCTATTTGGGCGAAGTATTAATACCTTGTCTATCATACTTTGCAGCTATGACTATTCCGGTTATGGGCAATCCACCGGGAAGTACACACCCATTATTTGTTGGAAACTTCTAACTTTTTTTCATAATATCATTAATGCTCATGATGCTAACCCTTCATCTTTATCTGATACTGCAGCCTAGTGAACAGAATACTTATGCTGACATAGAAGCTGTGTACAGATGTCTCATAGAAACCTATGGAGCTTCTGAGGATAATATCATTCTTTATGGCCAATCAGTGGGCAGCGGTCCCACTTTGGATTTAGCATCCCGATTAGCTCGTTTGAGAGCGGTTGTTCTACATAGCCCAATTTTGTCTGGCTTAAGGGTGATGTATCCTGTAAAACATACATACTGGTTTGACATATACAAGGTAATAAATATACCGATGCTCTTGATCTTGTTAATTGCTGAACCACATCTAAATTTGCCTTGTATTTGCAGAACATCGACAAAATTCCATTAGTCAGGTGTCCCGTGCTAGTGATACATGTGAGTGTTTTCTATAGCAAAACCTTTATAAGGACATGCATGTTTCGCTCTTCATTGAAGTTTTCGTTAGCACATGCATGTGGATTTTTTTTCGTTGCTTTAATGCGCTTTAATGCTACTCACGTGAACTTGTACATAAATGTTATGGCATTTAGGCTTCTTAGGCTAGGCACAGTGAGAATTTCATGTCTATGTTTCCAAAAATGTCACATCAGCTTTATGGATGAATGAAACACCACCTCTCAATAGAGAGTTTCATCTCACTATTTCATATGTCAACATACTTCTTAAATGCTGCATATAAATAACCAATAGGATTTACTCAATTATATGAAGATGAAACAAAACACTCTCGGTAGAGGTTTCACACAGTTTTCAAGACATTGGAAACAAGTTAGCATGATTTCATCCCCATGAAACTCTTCCTTCTTAAATGATGTGACATGTCATCCAAATAGCTGATGTGGCAGACTAATTAATAATGAAACACCTCGTGAAACCTCCATTGTGAATAGCCTTATGATGGTGGAATGCCCATAAGCATCCATTGCCTGAAAAACCTTTATGACGTTACAGTTGTATCACACATTTACCGCGAGCAGTTCCCACTGTCCAATTGGGGCTTTTTAGCAAGTGTAATCCACATATCTTGGATTGTCGCTTAGAGCATCTCCAATAATGCCTCAAAACTAGTGCCTTAAATTGAAATATAGGGCTCTACACAGGAAAAACTACTCCAACAGTGCCCTATTTTTTAAAATTTTGTCAAAAAACTATAGGGCACCCTCTCAAGTGACTCAAATATACTACACCGTAGTGGGCTGCCCTATAATCTAGATTTGGAGCTTCACTGTTGGAGCGGAGTGTTTTGTTAATGCCCTAAATTCTATAAAAATATACTTATTTTTAAATTATAGGGCATTTCTATAGGTCACGTTGTTGGAGATGCTCTTATACATGATTGAAAACTGCATGCTTACCTTTGGCAGTTGACAACGATTGAAAAATGCACGCTTACTTTCGGCAATACATCGTTCATGTCTCTAACGGTATCTTTTTCTGTCAGGGCACAGCCGACGAGGTCGTCGACTGCTCCCACGGGCGGTCGCTGTGGGAGCTGGCGGATGTGAAGTACGAGCCGCTGTGGATCAAGGGCGGGAACCACTGCAACCTAGAGCTGTACCCGGAGTACATCAAGCACCTGAAGAAGTTCGTCGGGGCCATCGAGAGGTCGCCGCCGGCGCCGCCAGCCAACGGGTCCACGGAGACCTCCGGCGCCACTCCTGGGAACAACCCAAGCGCGGCGGAGGAGGCCGACTCCAGGAAGGCTAGCACGGACTGCCGGGACAAGGACAGAGCAAGGCCGAGCGTGGGCGTGGACGAGAGACGCAGCGTGGACCGGCGGGAGCGGGACAGGGCGAGGAGGAGCGTCGACCACCACCACCACCCCGACAAGCCGCGGGCCAGCGTCGACCAGGCGAGGAAGAGCATCGACCGGTACGTACCTACCCGTCAAGCTTTACCCTGCCACGACCTGGCGCATGCCTTTTTCCGCTGAGGTTTGTGTTGGTCTTGGTCTTCTCTCTGTGGTGGAGCAGGATCGGAGGCATGATGAAGTCGGTGAGGCTGTGCAACATCGACTGCTTCAAGGTGACGGCGACCTCCGGGAGCTGAACAAGTGGAGGAACGGGTGTGGGTGGTGGTGATAAGTGACAGGAAACGGTAGCGCTGCCGCCCGTCTGTATGTATTCTTCTTATTCCCTTGGGTGTAATAACAGACTCTTATTCAATTTTATTGGGGTGATTGGTGTGGCACTGTGGCTGTAGCAGGAGGCTGTGTGTGTGTGTTTTTTGTTTGTTTCTCTCTCTCTTTTTTCTTTCTTTCTTTCTTTCTTTCTTTCCTCTTCCTTCCTCATACGATACAACGGGGGGCCTCGGGGGCTGGCTCTGCTCCGTTTTCGTTGGATTGTTCTTTTTTTCCCTTTAACATGAGATGGAATAATAGTTTTGTTTATATAATAAGCAAAAGACTGGCGATGCCACATGCTCGCGAACTGCGATCGCGGAGCTTGAGGGTGTCACTGCCGTGGGCTTCGTAATCGCCGTGGCAATGTGCGCGTGAGTGGGCCCGAATGGGTGTAAGGCCTGCCTCTGGTGTGCGTGTGGCCCATAAGGGGAGGATCAATACTTGTCTGTGACTTGGTGAAGGGTTGAGGAATACTCAGACATTGCTACCATTCGCTCTCTTCCTCTTCCTCTGTTCCCCAATTGCCCATTTCCGTAGTTCCTGGCATCTGTGCGGCTGACAGTTGGACCCTGATCATGGCACTGATGGTTGCAAAGATGGATTCGCAAAGTACCTGCAACGCTGCTTCAGGATGATGGTGATCACGCCGGATTACAGGATATATAGTTAGCTGAACAAACGTTCTCTTCATCTGTGCATGTGTAAATTGCATACAGTTCTTGAGAGATCAGCACTCGACCATTTCCCCCTCTTTCAGAAATGGAACTGAGCGGTTGTATACCATATTGCTTGGAAAAAATGGAAAGCAATCTATCCAGTATAATCAGCTGTATTAAAAGCTTCGCTAGCACCCAACACATACCTGTTTCAACTTGTTACGAGATGCAGCGCACCGGGATTGGATGCGTTTTTTCATTGACGATTGATGATGTACCATGCATGCGTTCATGCTGGACCTTCCTTCCTCCGTCATTCATTCTTTCATTCATTCCTGAGGTGTCGGCAGGTTGCTGAATGCCATTTTACCTAGGCATATCTATGTTTCCAATTTTTTGTAACTTTTAAATAAATAAAAACATGTGCTCTATCGAGGCTATAATAGGTCTTGAGAATGAGATAACTTCCCTAGCCAATCAAATAACATCGAGTTAGGTTAACACAAGCCCTTTTGTTACACCAACGCAGAACTGGGCCCAACTGTCCACAGCCCCAACCATAGCAAATTTACAAGGGAATAGCCGGGCCCATGTACGACTAGGAAGCCATCACGTTCGCAAACATTGGTCACTTGTTTTTTTTTTAAAAATAAATAAATATATATAGAGTGATCATCTAATCTTGTTCCCTGAACTACGAAATAAGTTTCTTTTACTCTCCTTTAAACTTATAAAAAACACTCGTTTTTGCACTTTTCAGTGACTTTACTGATGTGATGCTATGTCGGAAAAAGTAAATAAACTAAGCTTAAAATTTAGAAAGGTAAATCAAAGTGGAAATATTTTTAAGAAAAATCTATCTAAGTATTTTTACATATAATAATAATAAATCTTAGAGAACTCACAGCAAACTGTTTTATCTCGAAAAACTATAAAACCCACTTTTTTACCTTGAAACTTTTGTACTAGAACATAATTAAATTTAATAGCACGTAAACCATAAGTAAATATATATCAAATGAAGGTGCATGCATGTGTAACATGGCGCATGCAATCATACAAGCTAACATAACTATTTGAAAATTTATCCAGGAATTAGGATCAAAGAGCAGACTAGAAGACAAATAAAAATAGTTGTTTTTAAAACTAACTGTAGCGGCTAATCGAAACAAAATGTTGAATTAAACTAACCGATATAGCCTACACTATATCTCTCTATCTAAGTTTATAAACACATTGTAAAGATTTTTATTAAACAACTAAGATGTCGAGCTAGACTAAGCTCACCTACACAAGTTTAGTTAGTAAGCTCACACCAACCTACGTAACTAGTCAACAAGCACATCGACAGCTCCTACACATACTAGCGTGCAAAGCTCGTGAAAAGAATGAAGATACCTAAGAGGTGGGGGTGAATTATGTGAACCTAAAATTTCTTACAGCAACTAAACCTAATAGGATAGGTCACTCTACCCCTTATGCCTAAGAGTGTTTCTATACTCATAAAAGGTTTACATCTTAGATTCTAACCCTATCATACCATCATAATTCTAATAATGCAAAACAATAATTGAATTGCTCAAATGTAAATGCTCGAAGTAAAAAGGGTTATAAAGTCAGTGATGTTTTGCTAAGGTATCAGAGAGTAGGTAGTCCTCACTAGTCAGTGCCCTTGCACCAAACTTGTTTACACCTTGAGTTAAGCCACCCATAGTCTCCACATGACAATCACCAAACGTGTTATCACTACAAAGTCATCTAGGTGATGCCAATCAGCAAGAATAATAATAAAAAATTCTTACTTGATCTAACCAAGGCTAATAATAGACACTAGGAGTTGAGAAAGTGGTATAGGTTTTGGGGCCCTTGCTCCGCAGGGTCCCTAAAGGGGTTTTCCCCTTAGCTCTAAAACTATTCTAGGGGGACCAAGGAGTGATACCCGTAACTATAGTTGGGGCCACTAACACTATAAGGGTCTTAGGTGTGTCTTGTTGTAGTCCCCTTCTTAGGTGTGTCTTGTTGTAGTCCCCTTAGGATCCATTTGTTCTAAGGTTCAGGGCCCTCGGCAATGCGAGAGGCCTTGATAGGGCTTATTCGACCTCTAGGGTATCATGGACCCTAAGGTCTCTAAGGGAGTAGTTCATCAAGGTTTGAAGAATAATCTAGAATATTCCTGCACGCAATCTTAGCAAACATGATAAAATTTTACCTTATTAGGGGTCATCCTTATTTTATACTTAACTTGTCTTTTGACTTTTCTTCTAAAACCTTTTTGGGGCCTAAGCGACATCTTAGAAAGAGGCGTATTAGTAGCAGACCCTGACTAAGTGGGAGCATAGAGGAAGGATGGACTAGACAGGGAAGACCTCTAGACTTCTAAAATTTTATACTTAAAAATGTAATATCCTATCGAGCTCCGTAGGCACTAATCAGCGGTCGGTAACTTGGTTCTAGTTGCACACATAGAATTGCCACTACTGCCATCTGCAGAGGTACATAATATCAATCAAAACTGTTGGAAGGCTAAATTCGTATAAAATAAAGACCATTAACAGGCTATCGAAACATTACTTGTTTTTATCTGGACATAAAACATTTTTTGGCTGACAATTATATTTGTATTCCTTTTTTCTATGTTAGCTAATATTTCTAAAATAGATGACAACCTAACCCATCCAAGATCAAGATGGCAATTAGAGGCATATCTTAATCGATAAGTTGAAATATATTTATGAAAAATTTCTCAGAGCGAATGAGTCTAAAAACATAAGAACAGAAAAGATAATAAAATTCAGTATACTTGGTCTAGAACATGACAAGATTGTAGATCCATCCGAGTCTTTTATGATATTTCTATACAAACAAAGAAGTACCATCAATCTCTTCAAATTGTTCTTGATCATTAAGTATGTGTCCGAACAGATAGCAGAAAAGAACTCACGAACTCTATTGGAGACTCGGAGTGTGCATTTCAGATAAGTCTAACAGGACACTATAAATAACTTTCTCCTTCCAGTTTAAAGGGCAAGAAATCAAGTTCTCTTACAAGCAACCAAAGCTACTTACAATGTGCGCAAACCAAACAAACAAACTGAAAGTGCATCCTACGTATAATCAAATGAGGGTTCATAAAGAAAAACAATATGTATAATTGTGTGTATAACTAAATCCAACCAAACACGAGGCACTTAAAATAAGAAAACATCCTATTACGGAACCAAACTTCATTATTGCTCACATGATTTACTTAGAACAATGTCTCTCCTAATACGTTGGCTGCTTTAAAACCTAACATCAAGCATGGTCAACAAATTTGGTACAATGCAAATGATAAAAGGTTGCTTTAGAGTCATTCAGGTGCTATCAGTGTTAATAAATAGAAATTGCTTAATGCAAGTTAATTTAATTTGTCGTACCATCGCAACATCAGCAACAGCCAAAGAACCAGAAATTATGCCATGCAGTAAGCTATTGTGGATGAAGGGAACAAACGTTAACCACATGACCTGCATTTTCAATTCACCAAACAAAGATAGAAGAAGAAAAAATTTGTATCGACACTATACAGAACAACAGAACCAACTGAATTTGTAAGTTGCCAAATCAAAAACAGTCATTTTCACCTGAGGTAGCACGACAAAACCGTCAACTGTGATGAAATCCTCCCACAGCAGCATGAGGGTTCTAGAGATGTAGTACCAACCTAAGAGCCCATAGGTAGATAGATCGATAAAGGGGAAAATAAGCCGATTAATGAGCACAACAACCGGCATTTTAACACACGCCATGTGGACAACAAGCTTATCGATTTGAGTGGTGGCAGGACCATGTGACCATCTCTTCATAGTCATCATAGACTGGTAACAAGGAAATATTTACTCTTCTTAGAATTTAACCTGAATTGTGAAAAGTTAATTCATTTATACAATAATGGGAGCAGCAGCACATTTCCATTTGTTTACCAGACTGTTAAGGTTGGTCACAATTGCCATGTAGCCGTTCAAACCAGCTGTTATGACGTGATAACATACATGTCCAAGAACCTAAGACAAAACAATTCAATGGAGATTTAATAGCATAACAATATCCTGAGAAAAAACTGTGGAAGTGAACTCAAACCTACATAGCCATAATCATAATCAAATTAATGTTGAGGATGCAAATCTTACAAGAATTAGCGAGTTGTAAGCAATAGCCTAACTGAGACATGATGAAATATCACCACTATGATAATAAAAACATATGAATCACAATCCTTCAAAGTAGGAACTAACCTTTCCATACATGGCAGTGATGGTAGCTGAAGTGAGAGCACCTAGAGGGGGGGGGGGTTGAATAGGTGATCCTATAAAAATACACACTAAATAGCCACAAGCTTGGTTATAAAGATGTTAGTGCAATAGAACCAAGTGGCTATAGAGCGAGCTCTTGCGAATCACAAATAATCAAAGAGAAGGACAACACAAGGGACACAATGGTTTATCCCGTGGTTCGGTCAAGTATAACACTTGCCTACCTCCACGTTGTGGCGTCCCAATGGACGAGGGTTGCACTCAACCCCTTTCAAGTGATCCAATGATCAACTTGAATACCACGACTTTTCTTTGCTTATCTCTTTTTCCCGTTTGCGAGGAATCTCCACAAGTTGGAGTCTCTCGTCCTTACAACAACGATCACAGTGAAAGCATAAGAGTAAGGGTGGGAAGCAACACACACAAATCCACAGCAACACACACGCACACAAGCCAAGACTTGAGCTCAAAATGAAGTACAACGAGTTCACAACTAGAATGGAGCTCAAATCACTAACACAGTCGATCAAGTGCGTGGAGACGGAGTGTGGAAGACTTAGAATGCTTAGAGTATGTTTGGGTGACTCCTCCATACGCCTAGGGGTCCCTTTTATAGCCCCAAGGCAGCTAGAAGCTGTTGGAGACCAACAAGGAAGGCTAAGATTGCCTTCTGTCGGGTGGCGCACCGGACAGTCCGGTGCGCCACCGGACAGTCACTATAGACAGTTCGGTGCGGATCTCCTTCCTATTTTGGCACAGTCGACCGTTGCAGATCTGTGGCAGTTGGCGCATCGGACACTGTCCGGTGCACACCGAACTGTCCGATGCCTCCTGCCGACCGTTGGAGCGGGCCACGCGTCGCCCGCGGATTGCGCGGTCGACCGTTGCCCAGTCGATCGTTGGCTCACTGGACAGTCCAGTGAATTTTAGTCGTACGCCGTTGAACTTTTCCCGAGAGCGACGACTTCGCCGCGGATGACTCACCAGACAGTCCGGTGCACCACCAGACAGTCCGGTGAATGGTAGCCGTACGCCGCCGTCGAGTCCCGAGAGCGGCCTGTTCACCAAGACTGGTCCTGGCGCACCGGACAGTCCAGTGCACCCAGACCGAGCAGCAGTTGGCTGTACACAGCCAACTCTTTTCCAATCCATTTTCTCCTGTTTCTAGCACTTAGATACAACATATTAGTACCCAAATCAATGTACTAAGTCTAGAGACGTACCTTGTTACATGATTTGCACTTTTTCAATCTTTGGCACAATTTAACACTCAGAGAATATGTGTTGGGCACTTAATCACCAAAACACTTTAGAAATGGCCCAAGGGCACATTTCCCTTTCAATCTCCCCCTTTTTGGTGATTTATGCCAACACATCCAAAAGCAACCAAAAGAAGTGCAATATCAATGCAAAAGAGAACCAAATTGTTTTTTTACTCTAATTTGGCATATTTGGATCATACTTTGCCACCACTTGGTTTGTTTTTGAAAATCAAATTCATTTTCCTATCTCTACAACAAACTCACTTGTTTGGGCACAAAGAGAGATAATCCAAGAGTAAAATTGATTAAGAGCCAAAAACTCCCCCTTTTTCCATAGTCATAAATTCTCCCCACAAGAGACCAAATTTTGCAATAAGAGTGATTTGGACAAATCAAAGAGTTCTAACTCTACTCTTTTCGAAATTTCACAAGTGGTAGCTGATCTATTTTCTTTGACCTTAATTTCTCCCCCTTTGGCATTAAGCACCAAAACAGGATCATTCTTGGCCCTTTAACCCCATTGCCTCACCAAAATTATCAATTAAGAGCAAAAAGGCAATAAGAGCATATATATGAACTTGGAGTTAATACTGGAGTGTAGTGGAAGTCTTTGCATGGTCCAAGTTCACCTTTCCCTTTCAATTCACTTTTGAGACTAAATCAAGTAAACTCAAACACAAAGGTTAGTCTCAAAGGGTCAAGTTGTAGCATGCCTCCCCTAAATAAGTGCATCACTTGCAAATGGACTTTTGAGGTCCGGGGATCATGTGTACAACTTGAGCACCACAAATGAACACAAATAGATTGAAATGCATAAATTAACATGATCAAGGGCATAAAACACATGTATGCTATAGATCAATCCAAGTTACGCGAATCTAAGACATTTAGCTCACTACGCAACCTGCAAAACCTTTTCTCATCTAAAGGCTTGGTGAAGATATCGGCTAGCTGGTTCTCAGTGTTAATATGGTACACCTCGATATCCCCCTTTTGCTGGTGGTCTCTCAGGAAGTGATGCCAGATGTCTATGTGCTTAGTGCGGCTGTGTTCAACAGGATTATCCGCCATGCGGATTGCACTCTCATTGTCACATAGCAGTGGGACTTTGCTCAGATTGTAGCCAAAGTCCCGGAGGGTTTGCCTCATCCAAAGTAGTTGCGCGCAACACTGTCCTGCGGCAACATACTCGGCCTCAGTGGTGGATAGGGCAACAGAAGTTTGTTTCTTTGAACTCCAAGACACTAGGGACCTTCCTAGGAATTGGCATGTCCCTGATGTACTCTTCCTATCAACCTTGCACCCGGCATAATCGGAGTCTGAATATCCAATCAAGTCAAAGGTAGACCCCTTTTGATACCAGATCCCGAAGCAAGGCGTAGCAACTAAATATCTAAGAATTCGCTTAACGGCCACAAGGTGACATTCCCTTAGGTCGGATTGATATCTAGCACACATGCATACGTTAAGCATAATATCCGGTCTACTAGCACATAAATAAAGCAAGGAACCTATCATAGACCGGTATGCCTTTTGATCAACGGACTTACCTCCTTTGTTGAGGTCGACATGTCTGTCGGTTCCCATTGGTGTCTTCGTGGGCTTGGCGTCCTTCATCCCGAACCGCTTGAGCAGGTCTTGCGTGTACTTCGTTTGGGAGATGAAGGTGCCGTCCTTGAGTTGCTTCCCTTGGAACCCAAGGAAGTAGTTCAACTCGCCCATCATCGACATCTCAAATTTCTGTGTCATCACCCTGCTAAACTCCTCACAAGACTTTTGTTAGTAGAACCAAATATTATGTCATCGACATAAATTTGGCACACAAATAGGTCACCATCACAAGTCTTAGTGAAAAGAGTTGGATCGGCTTTCCCAACCTTGAAAGCATTAGCAATTAGGAAATCTCTAAGGCATTCACACCATGCTCTTGGGGCTTGCTTAAGTCCATAGAGCGTCTTAGGGAGCTTACACACATGGTCGGGGTACCGTTCATCCTCAAAGCCAAGGGGTTGCTCCACGTACACCTCCTCCTTGATTGGCCCGTTGAGGAAAGCGCTCTTCACATCCATTTGGAACAACCTGAAAGAGTGGTGAGCGGCATAGGCTAATAGAATGCAAATAGACTCTAGCCTAGCCACAGGAGCAAAAGTCTCCTCGAAATCCAAACCTGCGACTTGGGCATAACCTTTTGCCACAAGTCGAGCCATGTTTCGTGTCACCACCCCATGCTCGTCTTGCTTGTTGCGGAACACCCACTTGGTTCCCACAATGTTTTGCTTGGGACGTGGCACCAGGCTCCAAACTTCATTCCTCTTGAAGTTGTTGAGCTCTTCCTGTGTGGCCAACACCCAGTCCGGATCTTGCAAGGCCTCTTCTACCCTGAAAGGCTCAATAGAAGAGACAAACGAGTAATGCTCACAAAAGTTAGCTAATCTTGAGCGAGTAGTTACTCCCTTGCTTATATCACCCAGAATCTGGTCAACGGGATGATTCCTTTGAATCGTCGCTCGGACTTGAGTTGGAGGGGCCAGTGGTGCTTCTTCCTCCATAATTTGTTCTTCTTGTGCTCCCCCTTGATCACGCGCCTCTTCTTGAGGAACCTGTTCATCATCTTGAGTTGGGGGATGCACCATCGTTGAGGAAGAGGGTTGATCTTGCTCTTGTTGTTCCTATGGTCGCACATCTCCAATCGCCATGGTGCGAATTGTGGCCGTTGGAACGTCATCTTCATCTACATCATCAAGACCAACTTGCTCTCTTGGAGAGCCATTAGTTTCATCAAATACAACATCGCTACAGACTTCAACCAAACCCGATGATTTGTTGAAGACTCTATACGCCTTTGTATTTGAGTCATAACCTAGCAAAAACCCTTCTACAGCTTTGGGAGCAAATTTGGAATTTCTACCTTTCTTTACTAGAATATAACATTTACTCCCAAATACACGAAAGTATGAAACGTTGGGTTTATTACCGGTTAGAAGTTCATACGAGGTCTTCTTGAGGAGGCGATGAAGGTAGACCCGGTTTATGGCGTGGCAAGCTGTGTTCACAGCTTCCGACCAAAACCGCTCGGGCGTCTTGAATTCTCCAAGCATCGTCCTCGCCATGTCGATAAGCTTCCTGTTCTTCCTCTCTACCACACCGTTTTGCTATGGTGTGTAGGGAGCGGAGAACTTGTGCTTGATTCCTTCCTCCTCAAGGTACTCCTCCACTTGTAAGTTCTTGAACTCGGACCCGTTGTCGCTTCTTATCTTTTTCACCTTGAGCTCAAATTCGTTTTTGAGCTCTCCTTAGAAAGCGCTTTAGGGTCCCTTGGGTTTCTAATTTATCCTGCAAAAAGAATACCCAAGTGAAGCGGGAAAAATCATCAACAATAACAAGACCGTACTTACTTCTCCCGATGCTGAGGTAGGCGACGGGTCCAAAGAGGTCCATATGAAGTAGCTCCAGAGGTCTTGATGTGGTCATCACATTCTTGCTGTGATGAGTGCTTCCCACCTATTTACCTGCTTGACAAGCTGCATAAGGTCTATCTTTTTCGAAAAATACATCGGTTAGTCCTAACACATGTTCTCCCTTTAGAAGTTTATGAAGGTTCTTCATCCCAACATATGCTAGACGGCAATGCCATAGCTAGCCCATGCTAGTCTTAGCAATTAAGCATGCATCTAGATCGGCCTCCTCTTTCGAAAAATCAACTAAGTAGAGTTTGCCGTCTAGTACACCCTTAAAAGCTAATGAACCATCACTCCTTCTAAAGACAGACACATCTACATTGGTAAATAAACAATTATAACCCATATTACATAGTTGGCTGACAGATAATAAGTTGTACCCGAGCAATTCAACTAAGAACACATTGGATATGGAATGCTCGGATGAAATGGCTATCTTTCCTAGTCCTTTAACCTTGCCTTGGTTCCCATCTCCAAAGTTGATCGAATCTTGGGAATCTTTGTTCTTGATGTAGGAGGTGAACATCTTCTTCTCCCCCATCATGTGGTTTGTGCATCCGCTGTCGATAATCCAGCTTGAGCCCCCGGATGCATAAACCTGCAAGGCAAATTAGGCTTGGGTTTTAGGTACCCAACTCTTGTTGGGTCCTACAAGGTTAGTTACAATAGCCTTTGGGACCCAAATACAAGTCTTGTCTCCCTTGCATTTGGACCCCAACTTTCTAGCAACCACTTTTTCATTTTTACATGAAAGTACATACGTAGTGTTGCAAGCATGAAAGACAGTGGTAGGTTTATTACACATTTTCCTAGGAGCATGAGACACAAAATTTCTCCTAGGCCTACCATTAAAATTAGAACTTGAAGCAATCATAGCATGTGAATCAAAAGCATTATAACTCCTATTATAATGAGAATTTCTAGAAATTTTCTATCATTATACATGAAAGCATGATTCTTTTGATTACTACTAGCCATAGGGGCCTTCCCTTTCTCCTTGTTGGAAATGGGAGCCCTTTGGCTTGTTAAGTTCTTGGCTTCCTTTCGAAAGCCAAGCCCATCCTTAATTGAGGGATGTCTACCAATGATGTAGGCATCCCTAGCAAATTTTAACTTATCAAAATCTATCTTGCAAGTCTTAAGTTGAGCATTAAGACTTGCCACCTCATTATTTAATTTAGTAATTGATGTAAGGTGTTTAACACAAGCATCAACATCAAAATCCTTACACCTATTACAAATGGCAACATGTTCTACACAAGATCTAGTTTTATTAGCTACTTCTAGCTTAGCATTTAAATCATCATTAACACTCTTTAAGCTAGACACAGTTTCATGACAAGCAGATAATTCAGAAGATAGCATTTCATTCCTTTTAACCTCTAAAGCAAGAGATTTTTGCACACTAACAAATTTGTCATGCTCTTCATACAAAATATCTTCTTCCTTCTCTAACAATCTACTTTTTCATTCAAAGCATCAATTAACTCATTAATTTTATCTACTTTTGCTCTATCTAAACCCTTAAATAATTCAGTATAATCTACTTCATCATCACTAGAATCATCATCGCTTGAAGTAGTATACTTGGGGGTTTCTCGAGCGCTTACCTTTTTCTCCTTTGCCATGAGGCAAGTGTGGCGCTCGTTGGGGAAGAGTGACGATTTGTTGAAGGCTGAGGCAGCGAGTCCTTCATCGTCGGAGTCGAAAGAAGAGCAATCCGAATCCCATTCTTTGCCAAGGTGCGCCTCGCCCTTCGCCTTCTTGTAGGCCTTCTTATTCTCCCTCTTCCCGCTCTTTTCTTGTTCCTGGTCATTAGCATTATCGGACAATTTGCTATAAAGTGACCAGTCTTACCGCATTTAAAACAGGAGCGCTTTCCCTTTGCTTTGCTCTTGTTGGGATGCTCCTTGCGTCCTTTTAGCGTGATCTTGAAGCGCTTGATGATGAGGGCCATCTCATCTTCATTTAGCCCGGCAGCCTCAACTTGTGCCACCTTGATAGGTAGCACCTCCCTGCTGCTGCTTGTTGCCTTGAGTGCAACGGGCTGGGGCTCATAGATGGGCATTGGGCCGTTCAATGCATCATCAACATATCTTGCTTCCTTGACCATCATACGCCCGCTCACAAACTTTCGAGTATCTCCTCGGGCGTCATCTTTGTGTACCTGGATTTTCACGGATGAGGTTCACAAGATGAGGGTCAATAACAGTGAAAGACCTAAACATAAGTCGAACGACATCGTGGTTCGTCCATCTCGTGCTTCCATAGCTCCTGATCTTGTTGACTAGGGTCTTGAGCCTGTTGTACGTTTGTGTTGGCTCCTCTCCCCTGATCATTGCAAACCTCCCCAGCTCGCCTTCCACCAATTCCATTTTGGTGATCATGGTGGCGTCGTTTCCCTCATGTGATATTTTGAGGGTGTCCTAGATTTGCTTGGCGTTGTCCAAGCCGCTCACCTTATTGTACTCGTCCCTGCACAAGGATGCTAGCAAAACAGTGGTAGCTTGTGCATTCTTATGGATTTGCTCATTGATAAACACAGGGTTATCGGTACTGTCGAATTGCATTCCATTTTCTACTATCTCCCATATACTAGGATGGAGAGAAAATAAGTGACTACGCATTTTGTGACTCCAAAAAGTGTAGTCCTCTCCATCAAAGTGTGGAGGTTTACCAAGAGGAATTGAAAGCAAATGAGCATTGGAATTAAAAGGAATACGAGAATAATCAAATGAATAATTTGAATTAACAAGTTTCTTTTTCTCGTCGTCGTCGTCTCTTGGGGAAGAAGAAGACTCGTCGCTGTCGTAGTAGACGATCTTCTTGATGCGCCTCTTCTTCTTCCCGTCCTTCTTCTTGTGACTCGAGCCAGAGTCAGTGGGCTTGTTGTTCCTTGGCTCATTGAAGATGGACTCCTTCTCCTTATCGTTGACCACCATCCCCTTTCCCTTAGGATCCATCTCTTCGGGCGATTAGTCCCTTACATGAAGAGAACGGCTCTGATACCAATTGAGAGCACCTAGAGGGGGGTGAATAGGTGATCCTGTAAAAATCAACACTAAATAGCCACAAGCTTGGTTATAAAGATGTTAGTGCAATAGAACCAAGTGGCTATAGAGCGAGCTCTTGCGAATCACAAATAATCAAAGAGAAGGACAACACAAGGGACACAGTGGTTTATCCCGTGGTTCGGCAAGTATAACACTTGCCTACCTCCACGTTGTGGCATCCCAATGGACGAGGGTTGCACTCAACCCCTTTAAAGTGATCCAATGATCAACTTGAATACCACGACTTTTTTTTGCTTATCTCTTTTTCCCGTTTGCGAGGAATCTCCATAAGTTGGAGTCTCTCGCCCTTACAACAACGATCACAGTGAAAGCACAAGAGTAAGGGTGGGAAGCAACACACACAAATCCGTAGCAACACACACACACAAGCCAAGACTTGAGCTCAAAATGAAGCACAACAGTTCACAACTAGAACGGAGCTCAAATCACTAACACAGTCAATCAAGTGCACGGAGACGGAGTGTGGAAGACTTAGAATGCTTAGAGTATGCTTGGGTGACTCCTCCATGCGCCTAGGGGTCCCTTTTATAGCCCTAAGGCAGCTAGAAGCCGTTGGAGACCAACAAGAAAGGCTAAGATTGCCTTCTGTTGAGTGGCGCACCAGACAGTCCGGTGCGCCACTGGACAGTCATTGTAGACAGTCCGGTGCGGATCTCCTTCCTATTTTGGTGCAGTCGACTGTTATAGATCTGTGGCAGTTGGCGCACTGGACACTGTCCGGTGCCTCCTGCCGACCGTTGGAGCGGGCCACGCGTCGCCCGCGGATTGCGCGGTCGACCGTTGCCCAGTCGACCGTTGGCTCACCGGACAGTCCGGTGCCCCACTGGACAGTCCGGTGAATTTTAGCCGTACGCCCTTGAACTTTTCCCTAGAGCGACGACTTCGCTGCGGACGACTCACCGGACAGTCCAGTGAATTGTAGCCATACGCCGTCGTCGAGTCCGAGAGCGGCTTGTTCACCGAGACTGGTCCTGGCGCACCGGACACTGTCCGGTGCACCACCGGACAGTCCGGTGCACCTAGACCGAGCAGCAGTTGGCTGTACACACCCAACTCTTTTCCAATCCATTTTCTCCTGTTTCTAGCACTTAGATACAATATATTAGTACCCAAATCAATGTACTAAGTCTAGAGACGTACCTTGTTACATGATTTGCACTTCTTCAATCTTTGGCACAATTTAACACTTAGAGAATATGTGTTGGGCACTTAATCACCAAAACACTTTAGAAATGGCCTAAGGGCACATTTCCCTTTCATGAAGCCTGAAAGGGAATTAGGCTTACACCTATATTCCTAAATTGATTTTGGTGGTTGAATTGCCCAACACAAATAATTGGACTAACTAGTTTGCCCAAGTCTATAAGTTCTACAGGTACCTAAGGTTCACAATAAGCCAATAAAAAGACTGAGAAAAGGGTTCAAACAAAGGAGCAAAGGGACAACCGAAGGCACCCTGGTCTGGCGCACCGGACTGTCCGGTGTGCCACCGGACAGTGTCCGGTGCACCAGGGGACTCCAAGCTGAGCTTCGCACCTTCGGGAAAACTCAGAGCCGCCGCGCTATAATTTACCGACTGTCCGGTGTACACCGGACAGTGTCCGGTGCTCCAAGGGGAAGCACTCTGAACTCGCCTGCTTCGGGAATTCACAACGGCTAGTCCGCTATAATTCACCGGACATGTCCGGTGTAACGGCGGAGCAACGGCTACTTCGGCGCTAACGGTCACCTGCAGCGGCATTAAATGCACGCCAGAGCGCGCAGAAGTCAGCACGCGCGTCATGGCGCACCGGACACTCTACAGTACATGTCCGGTGCGCCACCGGACATCCAGGCGGGCCCAGCAGTCAGAGCTCCAACGGTCGGAACCCTAATGCCTGGTGACGTGGCTGGCGCACCGGACATGTCCGGTGTGCACCGGACTGTCCGGTGCACCATGCGACAGACAGCCTTCACCAATGGCTAGATTTTGGTTGGTGGCTATAAATACCACCCAACCGGCCACTTCAAGGAGGGGGAGCCCAAGCAACATTCCAAGTCATCTAGTTGACATACTCAAGCCCTCCCAACCACATATATTCATTGATCCATCCTATACACAAGATTTAGTCCACTACAACCAACACAAGTGCCACAAAAGAGAGAGCAAGCAATTGAGAGCTACTCAATTGAGTTTAGCCCTAGTGCCTTGTGAGATTCATTGAGAGATAGTGTGTACTACATCTTTGTGTTCATTTGTGCGTGGAGTATTGACTCCCATCGAACTTCCTCCAAAGTTTTAGAGGCTTGTAAAAGCTAGCCAGAGACACCAAAGAGTGTGGTGGTCCTTGTGGGATCGAGAGTGATCCTTGAGAAGAAGAAGAGCTCACCGATCCTTGTGTGATCGGGGGAGATAGGGAAAGGGTTGAAAAAGACCCGTCCTTAAGTGGACTCCTCAACGGGGACTAGGCCTTCGAGGGCCGAACCTCGGTAAAACAAATCACCCGTGTCCATTGTATTTATTGCTTGTGATTTGTTTGTTTTCCCTTGCTCTAAGTTTTCTTGCACCATTATTTGCTAATATCATTTGGTGTGCTTCAAGTTAAATTCCCATTTAGTGAAGCAACATGTTGCAAGAAAGAACTTGACCTAGTGCTCTTCTCATCTAAGGCTTCTTGCTTTGTTATTCTATAACTTATCAGTTGTATTGATTTATCACTCCCGCATTATTTAGCAATACTCTTTTCAAGCAAGAACTTAGTTTGTATACTTCTATATTTGTATATCTTGTTCCAACCACTAATCAAGGGATCTAGTTGGGGGTTAAAGTTTTAATTTTCAGGTTTCGCCTATCCACCCCCCTCTAGGCGACTTTCAATTGGTATCGGAGCTAGGTACTTCATCTTGAGTCTAACAACTCGAAGTGATGGCTCGTAGAAGATCCCAAAAGAACAAGAAGACCCAGGAGACCAAGGAGGTAACTCTTGAGATATTACTTTCCGATTGTTCTAATTATGATTCATGGTCTACTAGAGTGATAAATGCTTTTAGAACGGTAGATCCACAATTAGAACAAATTTTAGACAAAAGTATTATTCCTCCTAACTATGCTAGGGAAAATGCCTCCGAAGAAGATTTAAGATGTATACGCTTAAACTATCTAGCTTATGACATCTTAAGTAAATCCCTTAGCAAAGAAGATTATCATGCCTTCATAATTAAATATGACAAACCTATTTGTGATGTGCATGATATTTGGACTAGAATTAAAAGCAAATTTGATGAGTCCAAACATAATAGTTCATTTTGTGCTTCTACTTCCTTTGGTATTTGTGTTACTAACCCTTGCAAGGAAGAAGAAGAAAATGAATGGAGGAGACCAAACGATGAATCCACCTCTCCAAGAGGTTTGTCTTCCCATTTCGATTCCCACATATGTTGTGTGGCTAATGAAAATGATAGCGGAAGCACAAATGAGGATGAGGAGGAAGAAAGAAGCTTTGTGCAACTCTACGCTCGCCTAAGCCAAGAAGATAAGGCGATCATGCTCAAACTTCTAGAAAGAGCGAAAGAGCAAGGCGAAGCTCGTCAAAGGCTAGAAAGTGTTCTCTCCATGAAGATGCAATACTTTGACGAGTTGACTAAAGAACATGAGGAGCTAAAGTGCTCTCATGTTGATTTGGTCCAAAGGTATGAAATTATTTCAATTGAGCAAGATAACGCTTTACATTGTATAGCTCAATTAGTAAATAAGAATACCTTGCTTGAGGACCAAGTAGAAAAGCTAAAAATTGAAAATCTAGCTTTTCAAGAAAAATATGATATGCTCCTATGCTCTCATGAAAAACTTAGAGATGATCATATCATATTAAACATTGCTCATAAGGTTGTGATAGAAAACTTAAAATCCCAACAACCTCACTCATGCGCATGTATTCAAATTGATACTATATTACCATGTGCTAATGCTTGTTGTCCGTCAACAAACATATCTTCTTTTGAGCTAGAATTTGCAGGAACAAAAGATGTTACATATCAAAAGCTCAAAGAAGAAAATGAGAGGCTAAAAATGAGCTTGACACAACTAAAAGGGAAGTGCATTGCTCAACCTTCTTAAGATAACCGTGATCACATGGTGAAGAAGCTTGAGACGGGAACAACCGTGGCATGCACTACATCCCTTGAAGAAAATGTCAAGGATTTGAGGATTGCCAAGAGGAAGAAACAAAAGATGAAATTCAACACCTCCTCCAAAAGCCTCAACGACGCCTCCACAAAAGGTAACATCCAAGGTAATGATCAAGCCACACTTCACATTAAGAGGTGTAGTGAATGCTTTGAAGAGGGGCACTTGATTAGATCATGTCCCTACATTAAAAATAGCTTGATTATTAACAAGGATGATAGACTTTGTTTTAAATGCTCCAAGAAGGGACACTTACTTAGATCTTGTCCCCATTTAAAACAAAAAGGCATAGGGTTAGAAAAGAAAGCTTTTACTAACCATGTAGCAAGAAACAAACAAGGAAAGAAGAAAGCTTCAAAACTTGAAAAACGCCTATGCTACACATGCCGAAAGAAGGGACATCAATGCAAGGATTGTCCCATTGGTAACAATCCCACTCCTAACTTGTCAATTGATTCTCATGTAACTAGGCAACCCAAAATTGCAACTTGTGTTAAAAAGGTAATGAGTTTACCAAGTGCTAACACAAAGGACTCTTGGGTTCCTACATCTTTGTTGGCTAACCGTGATGGACCCATCAAGCGATGGGTACCAAAATATGCTTGACAAGATTTGCAGGAGAAGGAGATGATATGAAGCCTTAGGGTGCTTGAGAGAGTCCATTCAATTCTTATCAACTCAAGCTATCAATCTTCAATGATCTATATCCATGATTGACCCAAGGTTATTTTTCAAATTACTAAGTCTTAAACTCATATCATCTCGAGGAAGATATTGATGTTGTAGGAAATAAAGAGTTATCTTGTGCCAAAAATCAAGGCCTACAATATAGAGGAAAGTCAAATGATGGTAACTTCTATGCTCTTAAGTGCAAGTATTTCAAACTATCATTTCTTATGTGTCTTGTGTAGTCACATAGAAATAAGTAGCACTTCAAATATCTTTAATTTTATATTACCATTCTTGAAGAATTTCCTCTCATATGGTAGATTGCATTCTTATCAATTCCATCCTATGGCAATCTACATGTTTTAAATTATTTAAAGTATCTCATGGCACGTTTTTAGCTAAGTTATTCTCTTATTGCCATGATTCTAGATATAGAGAGATATTTCAAGTTCTTGAAAGAATATGGTGTCATGTAAGGAATTCAAATCCTTAGGACACTTATAAAAGGAAAACTCTCTCCATAACTAGAATAGTGAGACTAATGATCTTATCTAAGTAACCCAAATAGTCTCACTTGTAGAGAATAAGTTTCTCTTTGGAAATGTGTAATCTAACATGAAAAGAAAAATCAATCCAATAATTTATGATGTGTTTCTACTTGCTTAAATTGGATTTGATTCTTTCACATTTATCGCTTTCCATATCATGAATTAGATTTATTCCTATAATCTTAAGAGATTATTTATGCTTATTTTAAGAATTAAAATTGAGCATAACATCATCTATGGATAATCTAGTTCATGCTATGAAGTTTCCATGTTTTAGTAATCTAGCTTTTCATTCCTTATCAAAATGATTACAAAAATGAAACTAGTGCTTGTGTTACTAACCAAGCATCTCTTGAGCTTACTTCTGAATATCTACAAAAGAAAGTGCACAAGCCTCATGGGTTGCTCTTCACCCGAAGGAAGAAAGGTAAAAAGAAAAGGTATGAGAACTCATTAATCAAATTTAGTTCACATCTCAATGGGTATTTAATCTAAATTATCATATTCTATCCATATGAGGAATAGATTCTTTATTGACCTAAATCAGCTAGACGTGCATTCAATCTCACTCTTTTAAATGCTCATGTCCATTAGAATCTATTTAATGCCTTTGCGATATTTATATATGTTATCATATTGATTTGCTTCCAAGTAATGATTACTAAATTCAATATGATAAAGTAAAATCTCCAATGATTTTAAAATGCTTTAAAGGTGCTCACTCATCTTTCTCAAATGAAATGCACTAATGTTAAGGATTTTACTTCATGTCTATGTGACTTATGAATGATGAATTGTCTATATTTCCTATCTAAAGAGATCATATTTCATCTATACTCCCTTGTGCTATTAACATCTTTCTTGAGTATTTTCAATAAGTTTGAAAGGAAAAAGAAACAACTACAAAGGGAGGACTCTCAAATGAAAGAGGAGGACATCAAGAACAACACCACCTACTTGGATAGTAAGATCTACAAAACAATTAATGGTGTGGTTGTAAGTATTCTAAATCCTTTCATAATGAGAATGCTAGGCTTAAGTTGTGTATTGCAATTTTTATGAGCCTTGATCAAGATGCATAATGCTTCTCCATATTTGTCCTTAAAGAAAATGCATCCATTCAATTCAAAATACTTGATGCATATCTCTAGGGGGAGCCTCCATCTACATCTTGATTGCGATGAGACTGTCACTTTATCTTAGTAATTTCATATAGTCTCTTGCATGAGAATGAGCTTCTCATAAAGTATGCTACTAATTTTAAAATTCTTGTCTTTCACTCTAAAGTAGCATATTTGCTGGATTCTCCTACTCTAAGCTTAATTGATAATTTATTGTGCATGTTGTTCTTTTGATCACATCTGTTATTTGTTTGATCATAGAATGACTTCTATTAACAATCATACTTCTTAGTGCCGCATATACTATCAATCAATATCTCTTGATATGTACTAAGTTAAAAGGAGAATTCATGATACATTTATGCAATTTGTGATCCATTTGCCATTAGCTAACAATAACTTAGAAAAGGATCACTTGTTGTAGAACTCTCTTTTGTGCAAAATATTTCCATATATTGTCTTAAGAATAGGTCTTAAGCAACTAAGACGAAGGACAAAGCACAATGAAGAGAGCGTCTCTATGTGAAGGTACAAAAGGGTAAAACTATCTCCCTTCATTTAAACTTGTACCCAAATCTTCCTATACTTTCTTTACATATCTTGTATAAAAGGAAGAGAAAGCATGTCCATGCATGATCCCTGCTTCATACCTAGTTTAACCTCTTAAAATTTCACTCCTGCATTAATGCATCCTTGCTTAAACTAGATGAAGTGATTTTATTGTCAAAGAGCTTAAAGCTTAACCTTGTAACGAGGATAAGCTACCTTTGTTCCAAAGGTGGATGGTCTTTAAGCCTCTTTGAAATCCTTAAGGGAAATGCTTAAATTGTTCATAACATGCTTTCATAAGTGCATAAACTGTCATGAGCATCACACTTATACTATGACACAAAATGCACTTCACATTATGTATGATATAGATATATTCTCATTAACCTAATTATGTGCAATTGGTATTTAAGGCCATAATATGTGTTCCTCTCTATGCACATTCTTAGGGGGAGCAATCTATGTTATATAGAACTATGATCATGCTTAATATGATATATCATTTGATCATATCCCTTTTATGTATATGACTAATGTGTTTTCAAGTGTATTCTCATGCTTAGTCATAGAATTGAAAGGGAAATGGAGTATTCGGCAAAGACGACGCTTACACTCAACTCTTTCGGTATTATCCACTCTTTGTCGGTATTCCGCATAGTTCTCCACTTTGGTATAATCTTCACTCATATCTCTATTTCAATTGTTTGCCAAAGGGGGAGAAAGAAAAGGGTTTATATTTCACTCAAAGTATCCGTTTTTGGCGATTCATGCCAAAGGGGGAGAAAGTATTAGCCCAAAGCAAAAGGACCACACCACCACCCTATTTTTTAAAACTAATGATTTTCAATTGGTAAATTTCAATTTGGTATCTTATTGTGTTCAAAAGGGGGAGAAAATAGCATTTTCAAACATGGATATCTTAAAACCCTCTTGAACACTAAGAGGAGAATTTATTGAGGGGGAGTTTTGTTTAGTCAAAAGAAAAGCATTTGAAACAGGGGGAGAAAATTTCAAATCTTGAAAATGCTTCACAAAATCTTATTCATTTACTTTTGACTGTTTGCAAAAGAACTTTGAAAAGGATTTACAAAAAGAATTTGCAAAAACAAAACATGTGGTGCAAGCGTGGTCCAAAATGTTAAAAACAAAGAAACAATTCATGCATATCTAGTAAGTAATATTTATTGGCTCAATTCTAAGTAACCTTTGCACTTACATTTTGCAAACTAGTTCAATTATGCACTTCTATACTTGCTTTGGTTTGCGTTGGCATCAATCACCAAAAAGGGGGAGATTGAAAGGGAATTAGGCTTACACCTATATTCCTAAATTGATTTTGGTGGTTGAATTGCCCAACACAAATAATTGGACTAACTAGTTTGCCCAAGTCTATAAGTTCTACAGGTACCTAAGGTTCACAATAAGCCAATAAAAAGACCGAGAAAAGGGTTCAAACAAAGGAGCAAAGGGACAACTGAAGGCACCCTGGTCTGGCGCACCGGACTGTCCGGTGTGCCACCGGACAGTGTCCGATGCACCACCGGATATGTCCGGTGCACCAGGGGACTCCAAGCTGAGCTTCGCACCTTCGGAAAACTCAGAGCCGCCGCGCTATAATTCATCGGACTGTCCGGTGTACACCGGACAGTGTTCGGTGCTCCAAGGGGAAGCGACTCTAAACTCGCCTGCTTCGGGAATTCACAACGGCTAGTCCGCTATAATTCACTGGACATGTCTGGTGTACACCGGACTGTCCGGTGTAACGGCGGAGCAACACTACTTCGGCACTAACGGTCACCTGCAGCGGCATTAAATGCGCGCCAGAGCGCACAGAAGTCAGGCACGCGCGTCATGGCGCACCGGACACTCTACAGTACATGTCCGGTGCGCCACCGGACATCCAGGCGGGCCCAGCAGTCAGAGCTCCAACGGTCGAAACCCTAACGGCCTGGTGACGTGGCTGGCGCACCGGACATGTCCGGTGTGCACCGACTATCCGGTGCACCATGCGACAGACAACCTTCACCAACGGCTAGATTTTGGTTGGTGGCTATAAATACCACCCCAACCGGCCACTTCAAGGAGGGGGAGCCCAAGCAACATTCCAAGTCATCTAGTTGACATACTCAAGCCCTCCCAACCACATATATTCATTGATCCATCCTATACACAAGATTTAGTCCACTACAACCAACACAAGTGCCACAAAAGAGAGAGCAAGCAATTGAGAGCTACTCAATTGAGTTTAGCCCTAGCGCCTTGTGAGATTCATTGAGAGATAGTGTGTACTACATCTTTGTGTTCATTTGTGCGTGGAGTATTGACTCCCATCGAACTTCCTCCAAAGTTTTGGAGGCTTGTAAAAGCTAGCCAGAGACACCAAAGAGTGTGGTGGTCCTTGTGGGATCGAGAGTGATCCTTGAGAAGAAGAAGAGCTCACCGATCCTTGTGTGATCGGGGGAGAGAGGGAAAGGGTTGAAAAAGACCCGTCCTTAAGTGGACTCCTCAACGGGGACTAGGCCTTTGAGGGCCGAACCTCGGTAAAACAAATCACCCGTGTCCATTGTGTTTATTGCTTGTGATTTGTTTGTTTTCCCTTGCTCTAAGTTTTCTTGCACCATTATTTGCTAATATCATTTGGTGTTGCTTCAAGTTAAATTCCCATTTAGTGAAGCAACACGTTGCAAGAAAGAACTTGACCTAGTGCTCTTCTCATCTAAGGCTTCTTGCTTTGTTATTCTATAACTTATCAGTTGTATTGATTTATCACTCCCGCATTATTTAGCGATACTCTTTTCAAGCAAGAACTTAGTTTGTATACTTCTATATTTGTATATCTTGTTCTAATCACTTATCAAGGGATCTAGTTGGGGGATAAAGTTTTAATTTTCAGGTTTCGCCTATCCACCCCCCTCTAGGCGACTTTCAAAGCCTCCTCAAGATGTGTAAGTTACAAAGCCAAAACCTCTAGACCTCCTAGACTCACAATCAACTATAATCCTAGTTAGACAAGTTGAAGCATAACTGGTCAGCAAAAAGTAGAGCCAATGCAAGTGCAACAATGAACATGGTACCTTCAACGACTTCTCCAAATTTGGCAAATTCGACTCTGAGACTGTGATCATCAGTTTCATAAGAAAGCCCTAAAATAATATTTACATCTATCAGGAAATTATAAAGGACAGAAAATTTTGACTAAGGAGATATAAATTATAAACAGGCTAGAACCTCCAACAAAGAGCTTGGATGATGACATACATCTGATTGCTTGGTAGACAAACAGATTTGAACTCATACCATTATTGAGCAGACCACCAAGTGCAGCAATGAGCTTGATACCTTCAACAACTTCTCCATATTTGGCAAACTCATCTCTGAGACTGTGATCATTGGTTCCAAAAGAAAGCCCTAAAACAATATTTGCAGCTATTAGGAAATTATAAGGACAGAAAATTTTGACAAAGGAGATACAAATTATAAATTGGCTAGAACCTCCAACGGGGATTCTACGCACTTGGGATACAATATTCTTCAATGCCAAGACTGCTATTGTTGTCTATCCTGAATTCGTCAGTATCAGGCTAAACAGAGCCAAAAACATGGAGAAGTGGATCTCATCTAAAACTGAGCATGGCGTTGCATAGAAATGCAGGATTTAGTCATTCAGAGCATGAAGAACATTTTTGCATATATAGTTAAAATGCGACATTGGACTGGAGCATATGTTGGCGATATAGAATGGATAGGTCATAGACATTCTTGCTGATTTAGCCTTTCAAAATAATATATTTTCTTTTGTAGTTCATAGGTGCAAAGAGATCCAAGAAAATCATTGAAAATTACATACCAAGTGCATTTCCCAATACATGACCTGCATAAACCACGGATAACCAATACAAGTTTATTATCTTCTCACTCAAATCCTAGCTGAAGAAACATGAACGAAAGCAAGGAACTTCACAAATCAGCCTCTGCCGGAACACCGCGTCAATAGACACCGTGCAGGCGACAACACCAAGAAACATCGAACACATCACTGTAGCTAGAGCTGCAGGCGAGCAAGATTGGGGGTCCATTTGTGTACCTCATCATGTGGTTCCAGGGAGGTCGGATTGGAGTCGCGGAGGCCGCCAACGAGGAGACGACGAAGGCAGCGGTGAACACGAGCACTATCTGGATCTCTGGCAAAACCAAGCACATCAACATCGATTCGCGTGGGTCAACACAACTCAACAACACGATCCGGATCGGGCACACAGGGATCTCTGAAGCTTACTAGATGGAGGAGGTGGTCGTGTAGCTCCCCTCCATCGTCGGCGTAGAGCATCATGCCATGGGTCGTGAAGACCCCGGAATCGCGGGGGACGGGGTCATCGCGAGCGGCACGGGGCAGGGGGACGATGGCGACTATCTCGCAGGCGGGCAGGTGAGGGAGAGGCGGCGGTCGCAGAGGGTGCCAGGGCACAACGGAGGCAGATTCCTCGATCTCCTTCCATTTAGAGCCTGGCCGAGGACCGGGATTCTTGATCTCCTTCCATGGACAGCATGGGCGAAGGACCGAGAATCGGGGCGCAGCGGAGGCGATCTTCTTCCATAGCGGAGGCGGATTCCTTGATTTGGCGCAGCGGAGATGGTGGGCGGGGATGGCGGCTGGTGCTGGGTGGTGCTTAGGGCGAGCGTGAGATCTGGAGGCAGAACTGTGCACTACGGTGTGGACGCCTACACTACTCTCTTAAGGAGTAGTATAGATATAGATTTGATATAATCCATTTATGTTTGTCTCTAAATATTTCATTTCCTAATGAGGATGATTCCCCCATGGAGATAAATTTCCCAATAGGAACAAGGATGAAGAAAAAACTCCCTCATGAGGCGCTGTGGGGACGAGCACATGGATTTTTTTCTCCCCGCACAGATGACATGGTTTAGTTGTTGTCAAGGTACTGCCTTTAAGCATTTTTGTCGGTCCACTTAGCTTAGAAGCATGATATCATACATCAACTTGACTTGGCATGCCCAAGAGCGCACCGACTTTGTTGAACAAAAGGTCGAAGGCATTACATTTCATCGTAAGTATTACTAGAAATACTTATGGATTTCTATACTATACTTAAAGCACCAGTTTCAATGGTTGTCCCGCGTCATCCTTTTACAAATAACCCCTCACATCTATTTTAAATTAATCCGTTGCACGCCTATAGATGGCCAAACGGCGGCCCGGCACGGGCTAGACGCCCGCGGGCCACAAATCTGGCCTAGGCACATCATGCCGGCCTGTGACTGTGTCGAGCCAGCCTGTTAGCCCGTTGACCCATTTGATTAAATCAGCGTAAAATGTTAAAAAACGGTGCAAGAGGTGGGGTTCGAACCCATGTCCTGATGGAAGAAGGACAGAAGACACTGGGTGAAGTTGTCTAACCAGTAGAATATCATATTCAGATGTTTTTAATATAAATTGTATATATGTATATACTTTTTTGTAAAATAAAAAATATAACTGTGTCGGGTCGGGCCAGCACTACGGGCTGAGGCTACAGCCTAAGCACGGCACTACGTTCTTAGCTCTTGCAAGCATTAGGTTGTTTCTGAGACCACATTGGCGCAATAAACTCCATAGTGTTTGAGGTTACTGAATTGGATGGAGCAACAATGATTTGTCACACTAACAGTAAAATGAAATGTTATTTATTGGTTTTAAACGTGTCACACCCGGGTTTCGGGGCACCAAGACCCGGGCGCGAACATAATCACCAGGTGTGATGGGACCAAGTCTCACACATATGATGAATCATGTCACATCTTTACTATATAACAGGAGTTCTATACAAAATAAATAATTACGTTATAAGGAGACAACGGTCCAACAACCCAAAGTTGACTGGCAGACGACGACCTAGACCTCTCACGAACACCTCGCAGCATCCTCCATGCGCCTCATCCTGCGGTACCTATTCTTGACCTGTGGGGGGTGTGAGACAGCAAGAGTGAGCTCACATACGTTCATAGCTCAACAAGTTGTGGGGAATAATGTGTATGAACTCACCAAAGGTGGGAGCTCATGTGAAGTGTAAGGCTTACCAAAGAGGATGGTTAGAGCTGAGCATTGCTTTTAAAGTTGGTCAAAATTTTATTAGCAGTTACTAAGTATAAGTAAATACCAACCCAATTAAGTAGTAGAACAAAAATAACAACATCACCTGCGATGCAATGCATATGACAAATTGAATTTAGTTTCATAAATTAATCATGTGAGTGTCCGAGCTGCTCATGACTGTGAGCACGGCTAGTATACCAGTTTTACACTCTGTAGAGGTTGTGCATCTTTACCCACAAGTCATGTTACCCATCTGCCAAGAGACGGCCAATCCCATATACCTCTACCGAGAAGGCGAGGCAGAGTAACACTACGAGGCTTTTACAAAGTTCATTAGCTTTCAGAAAACCCGCTACAGTTTATAGGAAGCTCCAATGCAGGAATTCCTCGTCTGACCGCCATCGCAGCAAAATCAACCCGAGGACCTCCCTACACTGACCACTCCCCTACTGCCCTTGCCCCTTTTGGGTAAGGTAGTCCTCCACTAGCTTTCCTAGTTAGTCAGCCAAGGGCGTCCCATTAAACCCTTGTGGTAGCACTATTTTCCCGGGTGGTTCTCCATGTTCCAATTAACAAACTGATCTTATCATGAACAGTAATAAACAAACTAATAACAAAAGTATAATCATGAATAAAATATATCTCTATACCCAAAACCACATAAAGCAATAGCATGTACTACCCGAAGATTCAGTGGTAAACAAGGTATAAAGATAGTCAAACTGGGGTAACCTATTGGGTCCCATCAAAATTAACCTATGCAGATCATTATGATTAATTAGAACATGAGTGGGTAAAAGAAGTGATCAAGGGCACAAATTGCCTGTGACTTGAGATTTCAGGTACCAGGATGATCTTCAGGTGACTCGTGACCTCACTGCTAGTTGTAGCAATACAGACAAACATTGTATAGGCAAAATTAACATCACATCAAACATGAGAACAAACTACGTAATAATAATCTATGCGTCGCTACAAGATCGTGGGAACAAGAATCACTAAATTCGGAGTTACAGTTAAGAAGTTATGGTTTTATAAAGATTTAAGTGTTGGACACAAAAGAAATTAAGTGGATAAATTATACCCATGTTTCATAATAAAATAAGGTTACCAGATGATAAACAATATTATTATGAATTTATAGCAACTGGAATAAATTAATTCAGAGCTAAGATGAATTAAATATGAATTAAATAAGATTCTAGGTTTATTTTTATGCTAAAAATCCTTTTTCTAAATAAATTCTAAATTCCTCATGACCGCTGGACTAGGGACACTATTCTCCAGAAGCCCGGGGCTTAATTTGCAAATAACAGGGCCCTAGTCGAAATACTTATACACTGTCGTGGACTGTGGGTTGATTTGTGAATATTTCAGGGGCTCATATGCAAAACCCCCAGGCCAAAAGGTATGGGCAACGTTGGCCGTGCGATCAAGGCTGAACGCGTGAGATTAGATCTAGCCTATTTCGAACTGGTACGCAATCCGGACTGTCCGATCCCGATCGGACGGTCATGATTTTAAAACGGCGCCAAAGCATAACCCGCGTAGGATTAGAATCGGACGACCATGATCAATCCCACCAAAGCGATATCCCTAGGGGCATGTCCGAGCCGTTATACTAAAATTCGACAGTGCAGTGCTCGTCCTCCACCCCGCGTCCCCAACGCCGAACAGGAACGGCGCCAGAGTAACCCCACGGTGGAGCTTCGCCGCTGGTGAAATTCGTTCTCCACACCAGTGATCAAAACGCACTAGGAGAAGTGCCAAAACACGATTCAGGGTCTAACGCACTCGAATCCAGCCTACTTACCAGGGATTACGGCGACGCGACTTCGGTCCCCGACAAGGAACACCCCGCGGTGGTGTTACCGTCACCGCGAGCAATTGCACACGTATCCAGTGATCTTCGCCCGAATCAACCTGGCACACGTCACCAACGAGCAGCGTCGATCGCCCGGAGTGGAAACCCGAGGTCTGGATTGGCCCGGTCACATTCACCCATGCCGGCGGCTATTCCTCCCCCCACGGTCTCTCTCTCACAGCACTCTGTGACGAGCACACGGGGAGACACTCAGCTTAGGCCATGGGCTATAAGGTGGCGGTGAGGAACCAACGGTGGCCGGCCCCGGCGATGCGGATGGGGGAGTGGAGGTAGAAGGGCTAAGGCACCAAGGTCCCAGCACGAGCGCGCATGGCGGTCGTGCGGTCTGGCGGCCGACCGGTGACAGAGGGCTTCGGTGCTTCGGTATTATGGATGAAAAGAAGGATGCGACATCACCATTTATATATCAGAAGGAGATCGATCGAGGGTGGCGCCAGTGAACAATTCCCGGATGAATCCCGATTTCAACGGGAGCTGTTGCGCCAACCAGAGGAGATCGCGACATGTAGAAGAACAAGCTGATAGGATGGGCCCAGACGTCAGTGTCAGCTTTAGATTACGCGGACGTTCCAATCACTGCCGAGCGGGCCCACTGGCAGCGACTTTACACATGTGCATCGCGCGAAACAGAACGAAGGGAGGCTGGAGCAAGGGTCCCACTGGCTGGTGAGGAGGAACCACGGTCCACATGCAGCAGATCAAGCGGCTGCAATGGGAGCCCCACCCGTCATTAGGTGCGAGCGCGGAGAAGGAAGATGGGTCGCGCGGGATGGGATGGTGAAGATGGGCCGACCAGGGAAGAAGGAAGATGGCCCAAGTGCGGGTTTCTTCTATTCTTTTCTTTTTTTCTTTTTCTTTTCTTTTCTCTATTTCTAATTTGAATTTTCCAAACCAAATTCAAATTCATGTTTTGAACTTTCCATTTACAAATATAAAACTCACCCTAATGAAGATATAACATCCACTATTTGCATTAATATTATTTTTCCTTCTATCCCATTTATTTTTGTTTTCCGTTTTCAAATTCTAATTTCCGAATTTAACCTGTCTCACAAATTTGAATACAAAGTGCAACAGTACAATAACTTCAGCATGAGATGCATAATTTCATATTTATTTAT
Organism: Zea luxurians; assembly: GCA_029449295.1. Lineage (NCBI taxonomy): Eukaryota > Viridiplantae > Streptophyta > Magnoliopsida > Poales > Poaceae > Zea > Zea luxurians. The sequence goes on from JAOPSE010000011.1 coordinate 100,480,241, forward strand.
TTGCTATTTTTAATTCCCATAATTGAGTATGCTCAAAAAAAGGAATTCATGGAAAAAAACATCCACTTATTTAATTAACTATTCATTTTATTTTATTATTTTTTATACCAATTTTGGGCTTTACAAATCCTACCCCCTTAACAGAAATCTCGTCCTCGAGATTTGTAAGGACAAGGATGTAAAAAAACTTTATTTATAGTTTAGCCTTTAACTTCTAATTAGTTTAAGAATTAAGAAGTTTCATGTTATTTAGACAGTGGTTATGAGAGCATGGGTATGTATATCCACTTTATTGTGTATGGTAAAAGATGTCTTTAAAGCATAGAGAGGTTTGGGTAAGAAAGAGTGCGGTAAGGAAAGACTCCATCCAAGATTTGTGGATCTTGATTCATCTCATGATCTAGCTTGATCTTTGAAGGCTTGAGTTGGGGCTGAAGACCAGATTTGGCTTGACTCTTATCCTTCCTTAACGCGGTTGATCCTTTCTTCCTCGAGCTTTGGTGTCTTCATCTGGGTTTGTGACAAGATGGGTAGAGGGTTCAATAGCTATATGCTAGATGCAATTAGTTGTGTAACCTGTTTTGTAGGTCAAGTTGTTGGGTAGGGTCGAGTTGATCTAAGATCTCAAACTTGTTTATAGGAGCAGGGTCTAATGTATTCCACCAGGATTGACTATCTTGTTAGGTAACTCATTTTAGATTGGATCATAGTAGATTAGATGGAGTCTAGATTAGATCGATATCACCAGATTAGACTAAACAATATCTAATTACTTTGGATTAAATCATGGTTGTTACACTAGTGTGGGGTAAATATGCTTATTAGGGCAAGATGAATCCATAGGGATAAGGTAGATTTTTTTAGATCAGTTAGATCTATTAGGATGAGATAAAATCTTTTCAAGATAAGATGAATCTATTAAGGTAATAGAGTGTCCTTTAAGATATGATAGATCTATTAAGCTAGATATACTTTAATTAGGATAAGTTAGGATCTTTTGAGATAAGATAGATCTATGAGTATAGGATAGAATCTTTTAAGATGAGATGGATATTGTTAGGCTAGATACTTTAATGAGAGATAATCTAGTTTGTCTAGTCATTTTGATGAGCATTTTTTCTTTATGTATATGCAGATGTAATTGTGGGCATTACTCCACAACTCAACACACTCAATCAAAGATCCAAATCAGACAAGTATCATAAGAACAAGCATTCAAGCATATGGATACTTATAAAAATAGTTTTGTTTTGGTTCCTAAGATGGGGTCTCCTATTCCTAAGGTCACTTTAGGTGCAGGATTTCAAAGTGTGAAATCCACTTTTGTCTTAGAAAGAAAATAAGAATAATCAGAGTAAAGCGGAAATAGATGAGGAAAGATTAAGAAAAGTTTAGAAAGAATCAGAGTAGCAGAGGTAAGTAGACAATGGTTGTCCAGTTCTATCTAGGTTTTGTCCTACAGTCAACATTCCTCTGATACCACTTCTGTCACACCCGGGTTTTGGGGCACCAAGACCCGGGCACGAACATAATCACCAGGTGTGCTGGGACCAAGTCTCACACATATGATGAATCATGGCACAGGATCGAATGTCGCATCTTTACTATATAACAGGAGTTCTATACAAAATAAATAATTACGTTATAAGGAGACAACGGTCCAGCAACCCAAAGTTGACTGGGAGACGACGGCCTAGACCTCTCACGAACACCTCGCAACATCCTCCATGCGCCTCATCCTGCGGTACCTATTCTTGACATGTGGGGGGTGTGAGACAACAAGAGTGAGCTCACATACGTTCATAGCTCAACAAGTTGTGGGGAATAATGTGTATGAACTCGCCAAAGGTGGGAGCTCATGTGAAGTGTAAGGCTTACCAAAGAGGATGGTTAGAGCTGAGCATTGCTTTTAAAGTTGGTCAAAATTTTATTAGCAGTTACTAAGTATAAGTAAATACCAACCCAATTAAGTAGTAGAACAAAAATAATAACATCACCTGCGATGCAATGCATATGACAAATTGAATTTAGTTTCATAAATTAATCATGTGAGTGTGTGAGCTGCTCATGACCGTGAGCACGGCTAGTATACCAGTTTTACACTCTGCAGAGGTTGTACATCTTTACCCACAAGTCATGTTACCCATCTGCCAAGAGACGGCCAATCCCATACACCTCTACCGAGGAGGCAAGGCAGGATAACGCTACGAGGCCTTTACAAAGTTCCACTAGCTTCAGAAAATCCGCTACAGTTTATAGGAAGCTCCAATGCAGGAATTCCTCGTCTGACCACCATCGCAGCAAAATCAACCCGAGGACGTCCCTACACTAACCACTCCCCTACTGCCCTTGCCCCTTTCGGGTAAGGTAGTCCTCCACTAGCTTTCCTAGTTAGTCAGCCAAGGGCGTCCCATTAAACCCTTGTGGTAGCACTGTTTTCCTGGGTGGTTCTCCATGTTCCAATTAACATAATGATCTTATCATGAACAATAATTAACAAACTGATAACAAAAGTATAATCATGAATAAAATATATCTCTATACCCAAAACCACATAAAGCAATAGCATGTACTACCCAAAGATTCAGTGGTAAACAAGGTATAAAGATAGTCAAACTAGGGTAACCTATTGGGTCCCATCAAAATTAACCTATGCAGATCATTATGGTTAATTAGAACATGAGTGGGTAAAAGAAGTGATCAAGGGCACAACTTGCCTGTCACTTGAGATTTCAGGTACCAGGATGATCTTCAGGTGACTCGTGACCTTACTACTAGTTGTAGCAATATAACAAACATTGTATAGGCAAAATTAACATCTCACCAAACATGAGAACAAACTGCGTAATAATAATCTACGCATCGCTACGAGATCGTTGGAACAAGAATCGCTAAATTCGGAGTTACGGTTAAGAAGTTATGGTTTTATAAAGATTTAAGTGTTGGACACAAAAGAAATTAAGTGGATAAATTATACCCATGTTTCATAATAAAATAAGGTTACCAGATGATAAACAATATTATTATGAATTTATAGCTACTGGAATAAATTAATTCAGAGCTAAGATGAATTAAATATGAATTAAATAAGATTCTAGGTTTATTTTTATGCTAAAAATCCTTTTTTCTAAATAAATTCTAAATTCCTCATGACCGCTGGACTAGGGACACTATTCTCCAGAAGCCCGGGCTTAATTTGCAAATAATAGGGCCCTAGTCGAAATACTTATACACTGTCGTGGACTATGGGTTGATTTGTGAATATTTCAGGGGCTCATATGCAAAACCCCCAGGCCGAAAAGGTACGGGCAACGCTGGCCGTGCGATCAAGGCTGAACGCGTGAGATTAGATCTAGCCTATTCCGAACCAGTACGCAATCCGGAATGTCCGATCCCGATCGGACGGTCATGATTTTAAAACGGCGCCAAAGCATAACCCACGTAGGATTAGAATTGGATGACCATGATCAATCCCACCGAAGCGGTATCCCTAGGGGCATGTCCGAGCTGTTATACTAAAATTCGACGGTGCAGCGCTCGTCCTCCACCCTGCGTCCCCAACCCCGAACAGGAACGGCGCCAGAGTAACCTCGCGGTGGAGCTTCGCCGCCGGTGAAATTCGTTCTCCGCACCGGTGATCAAAACGCACTAGGAGAAGTGCCAAAACACGATTCAGGGTCTAACACACTCGAATCCAGCCTACTTACCAGGGATTACGGCGACGCGACTTCGGTCCCCGACAAGGAACACCCCGCGGCGGTGTTACCGTCACCGGCGAGCAATTGCACATGTATCCAGTGATCTTCGCCTGAATCAACCTGGCACACGTCACCAACGAGCAGCGTCGATCGCCTGGAGTGGAAACCCGAGGTCCGGATTGGCCCGGTCACGTTCAGCCATGCCGACGGCTATTCCTCCCCCCACGGTCTCTCTCTCTCACAGCACTCCATGACGAGCACACGGGGCGACACTCAGCTTCGACCATGGGCTATAAGGTGGCAGTGAGGAACCAATGGTGGCCGGCCCCGGGCGGTGCGGATGGCGGAGTGGAGGTAGAAGGGCCAGGGCACCAAGGTCCCAGCGTGAGCGCGCATGGCGGTCGTGAGGTCTGGCGGCCGACCGGTGACAGAGGGCTTCGGTGCTTCGGTATTATGGATGAAAAGAAGGATGCAGCATCACCATTTATATACCGAGAAGGAGATCGATCAAGGGTGGCGCCGGTGAACAATTCCCGGATGAATCCCGATTTCAACGAAAGCTATTGCGCCAACCGAGAGGAGATCGCGACATGTAGAAGAACAAGCTGACAAGATGGGCCCAGACTCAGTCTCAGCTTTAGATTACGCGGACGTTCCAATCACTGGCCGAGCGGGCCCACTGACAGCGACTTTACACATGTGCATCGCGCGGAACAGAACGGAGGGAGGCTGAAGCAAGGGTCCCACCGGCTGGTGAGGAGGAACCATGGTCCACATGCAGCAGATCAAGCGGCTGCAATGGGAGCCCCACCCGTCATTAGGTGCGAGCGCGGAGAAGGAAGATGGGCCGCGCGGGATGGGATGGTGAAGATGGGCCGACCAGGGAAGAAGGAAGATGGCCCAAGTGCGGGTTTCTTCTATTCTATTCTTTTCCTTTTTTTTCTTTTTCTTTTCTTTTATTTATTTCCAATTTGAATTATCCAAACCAAATTCAAATTCATGTTTTGAACTTTCAATTTACAAATATAAAACTCATCCCTAATGAAGATATAACATCCACTATTTGCATTAATATTATTTTTCCTTCTATCCCATTTATTTTCGTTTTCCGTTTTCAAATTCTAATTTCCGAATTTAACCTGTCTCACAAATTTGAATACAAAGTGCAACAGTACAATAACTTCAGCATGAGATGCATAATTTCATATTTATTTATTTGCTATTTTTAATTCCCATAATTGAGTATGCTAAAAAAAAGGAATTCATGGAAAAAACCCACTTATTTAATTAACTATTCATTTTATTTTATTATTTTTTATACCAATTTTGGGCTTTACAAAACGTTAGTAATTGCTACGAAGTAACATAATTTATATGGAGCGCATCCAGTTTTTATTGATGCTTGACTTTAGCAATCACTCCATATTTTGATCTATCTTTTTTATAAGTTTGAGTTCATGTGACTTATTTAGAAACTTGAGCTCACAAACTTTATCTTATTTGGTCTCGGTATGGTGGAATTATATCATTTTATAATCTCTGTTCGTTCAGACAATCGTTGTGAACTCTCTTCTAATCGCTCACTTCATTGGTCGTGTTGTACCAAGACATATTGCAAGGAGTAAACAATAACATCAGTTAGCCAAATAAAAAAATATTATACGGAGAGCGGAGACAATCAACAAAAATCTTGAAATTTTTTGGTAGATAATTTATGTGAGTATTATTGTAAGTCGTCGCAACGTACGGACAACCGACTAATTTTTCATAATTGGAGAATACTTGACTCGTGAATGGTTGTTTGTACGCATGCCACCTCTTTTCTATAGGACCCGAGTGATTACATTGTGAGGTCCTCGAAGGAGTTCCTCGAGGATAGGCTTCTTGGGGCAGAAGATTTCTACACCAATCCTCATAGAAGGTGACAATTTTTTTCTTTTGGGGACTTTGGCTTAGACTAGCTTCAGCAAGGAACCCTAAAGGGTTCTGTACCTAAATATAGAGGACCAAATGGTCCTCTACGCCCTCCAGCAGCGTCCTCTAAACGGTACTCTAAATTTAGAGAACGCTGCTGGATTCTCTATATATAGAGTTTCTCTAAACGGTTCTCTATCCATTTGAATACTTTAAATACTGGTTTAGCAAAACTAAAACATGTACAATACATTTGAGAGTATGACAAATATGTATGTACAAAAATAAAAATAAAAATGTTTCTAATATAGATATTTGAGTATAGAGGACGTGATTTAGAGGACGTTGTTGGAGAGGAAGGAGATATAGAGGATAGAATCTTTTAGAGGAGACTGTAAAGGACAGATATAGAGGATGAATATAGAGGACATTGCTGGAGACAGTCTTAGGAGGGTGGTGTGACAGCTACCAGTCTCTAATTTAACGATCCCAAAGAGGAAATGTAGATCATCAAAATTTAACAATAAAACCGTCCAAATAAGTTAGTCTCGGTGGAAACTGCTTAATTATTTTTGACAACAATTGTTTATTTTTGGTGTTTTGTGACCACCAGAATTTAACCGTATTGATGTAGAGCTAGTTTAGAAACTCATATTTCCTTCAAGGTTAGAGGGAATTGAGGAGAATATGAACTAATTTTCCCCTCATTTCCCTCCAATCCTAAAGAGGATTTGAGTTTTCAAACTAGCTCGTAATATATATTTGTTTGTCTGAAGTACAGGTCGACGAATAGATATAATAGGATGTTTATATATAGAAGGACAAGTCAATGATGGATATATATATAGGAGAGCAGGATGTAACGCGACTTATGTCATGCATGACACTGCATCCGGAGTATATTTTTTTTTGTATATAATCCATGACACACACATATATATGCATACTATAAACACGCGTACACAGGCTGCCAGAACTCATATATATAGCCGCTAATATAATACGCCGTCTCCTGTTCGTTGTTTATTTGGTTAAATTTTGTTTATTTGCATGTCAACTTTTCTAGACACGTCAACGCTTACATCATGCGTTCCCAGCTGCCACTCGTTTTGGAAATGATGCGCTTACTAAACTGTGCGCACTGTTTTAAAGTGTGGCTAAAATAACATCTAGCAGGGAGGCGCTTGCTTGGGGAGCTAGCATGTGTATCATTCAGCTTGTTTATATATTTTTTTTAAACAAGAGTTGAAATAACAGTTTTGACTCATTTAATTAATGAGTCGTCAGTTTGAGCCAACGAACCCGCGAGCTAGCTCAAGTGCTAGACAATGCAAGCTACAAACTCTAAAAAGTTAATTAAGTACCTCATAGTTGCCCAGTAACAATAAAATTAAGCTTGCCCATACATACACAAATATATATACCCTGTATTCTACGACGTCGTCTCGGCTTCTAGAAGTTGACTAGTGTATGATTGCTCGTACGTCCTCTAATCACGGGCGGGGACGATCTACATGCATTGCATGGCGTGTTCCTTGTTCATGTGGGAAGAGCCGAAAAGGGTTTTAGTTATTAATTTATACTCTGCACGCGGGTTGATTAGCCAGATGTCGTCGGCTGCAAGAAGCAATAATACAGAGAGCTCTTCGTCGTTAAAATATATACAGCTAACAGAAAGAGCTAGCTCGATCGACTGATGTGTGAACCATATTTATATATATGCAGGCTTACATAAGTAGCATTTAAAAACAATGTTTTGTTAGTCTCAAATTTCTGTTAGCCATGCATTCTGCATTCTGATTAAACTTTGCGCGTGACCTTCTTGGAATAACAACCAACAAACGAGAAGGAGATCCGCGCGAGAGAGAGAGAGAGACGGCTGATTTGTAAGTTGGTGACGCTTTCTCCTATTATTAATTCGATTATTAGGTTTCTAGCTAGCACAACCAGCTGCTAGCTCTTGAAACAAGCGGATATATTCTCTGTCGTCACAAACGGATATATGCAATCGAATAAATATTGCACACCACACCACCTTATTATATATATATATATATATATATATATATATATATATATATATATATATATATATATATATATATATATATATATACTAGCTGAATGCCCGTGCGTTGCTACGGAGCGAATATGTTACGATAAGATACATTAAAATTCAAAATACTAATTACTATTTTATGTTCTTATTCACATCTTTTAAAAGTTAAGATATTTTACATACCTTAAAATCCCTACACATCAAACAAATCCATCATGTGCAGTAAAATACAATAGAGAAGCATGCAGATACTTTCAGTTTTCAAGCAACTAATGCAAAACCAGAGAAACATTACCAGCTCTAGGAAATAAAAACCATGGAATTAGGTGATCATTGTAAATTTAATGCTGATGCTTTATTAGATCTGACCCAAAAAGTACAAATGAAGATGATGATCAAAAAATGGCAACTCTTCAAATATGCTAATATTTGCCAGTGTACACCAAGGAATTCAAAAGAGCAAAATATTGGATTCGAGTAACTCTTCAAAATGGCAACTCTTCAAATAATGTTTCCTTCTGTGACTGCAGCGTGTAACCTCCCATGGCCTGCGATGGGTTGGTACTGTCCATCCTTGCAGGCATTTGGCGGTAACCGTATGCTTGTGGGATCTGTTGGTGACCAGGATACCTTGAATCCGTCACTGGCCATTAACTCTTACTGATCCTGCTGTGGCAAATGGAAAACAATCTCAGAACAGGAGGAACATCGTAAGTCAGAAAATATCAACAGATCATTTGTAGTACTCTCTCCGTACCAAATTATAAGTCATTTTGGTTTTTGTAGATAACATAGTTTTTGCTCTGTATCTAAGCCCAAACGACTGACTTGCAATTTGGAACAGAGGGAGTTGGTAGTAAGTGAACACGAAAATACCTGCTTGTGCTTGCAGCCCTTGTGGAGTCAGAGATGTCCTGGTAACATTTCCAGGACCACTTGCTTTCTCCCAAGGATTCTTACACGAATCATCAGAGACTGGTCTAACCCTTGATGACACAGCAAGAGGTTGTTCCTTGGCAGGAATTGGATTCGAGTGAACCACAGTGGTCCTACAAAATGAAGCTGCAAATTAGCAAAACCAAAAGGCAAAAGCTTTCACTCAACTAATTACAGTGACAAAAGGACATAAGCCCAGACAAGTGGGAGCAACTTTCCCGGCTACTCCTTACCATTGGGCACTCAGGCCACAAGGGAGAAACTTAATATGGAGAGAAACTAAGATGTAAATGTACTTGAAATTGCACCTCAAAGTAGTGTGAGAATGAAATCAAGACTATGATGTCCTATTTACCTGAGAAGGGATGCATGTTTCCTGTCTGTTGGAACTGATGGGTCGTTACCACCACTCTCTTCAAGATGAGAAAACTGCTTCTTAAATTGATCAACAGCACTGCATAAAAATAGCCAGCAAATGTTTCGTCAAGTGTTCAAACGAATGGATACATGAGCAATTACATGCATGCGCAAAGCAACATACATGTGCAAACACAGAAAAGCTAAAACCTTGGGTAGAGAAAGGTTGTCCTTTCTGTGCCATTAATGTAGCTACTTAGGTGATATTCCAGTATCTCCCGAAATATCAACTCTCTTATCTCTTACTTTGACATTCTTTTGTGCTCAAAGTCAAATTCCACTTTTCTGATTGACTGATAGGATGGTTCTCTTTCAACCCCGGCAAGACCTTTGAAGTATGGATCACGCAATGCCTGAAACAATTGAAAGAGATGTTATAATACTTAGGATCACAAAGTAAAGTTGAAAGCAACATCACAGATCTAGATCCATAGAGAAAAATTAGACACAAAGAAGTTTTAAGATGAGACATCAGCAAAGGACTACCTCTTCTGCTGTCAGACGATCCTTTGGATCAAACGCTAATAGTTTTTCTAACAGTTTAAGTGCCAAAGGATCTGCACTGGGAAACTTCTGGGAAAATGGAACAGGGTCCTTCTTCCTCATGCTGCTCAAGTACCTTCTTGCTTTCTCATTCCGAACCTGAAAAGGAATAAAAAAATAAGTTTAGCTTAGGAGTCCCTGAGCCATGACACAAACTAAAAATATTGTTTCCTTGGTTTTAGCACTATACCCGAGAAATTGTATCCTTGCCTATCATAACTAACAATCAATCCAGACGAAAAATGACAGTGTACAATTAGTACTGGATATGCTTACCTTACACTTTGGATCAATTAGTTCAGTTGGATTCAACATGTGTCTGCAATTGTCACATTGATCACCTCGCACAGCTTTTTAGTACACCCCTTCTGTTGGGTATGCTCCTTCTATAATTTGTGTACTGGCAGTTACAATAGTCCTTTTAGCTTGGTATAATCATTCATATGTATTTATTCATCAAGTTTAGATGTATTTACTCAGTACACTATGATAGTTTTCATTCATGTCAATTAAGCCAAGAAAAATGCATAGAAATGAGTGCCTTAATATAAAGCCAAGTAGCCAACTATTAACTCCTAGGTTGGTCTCTCTTTTTTCATTCCATGGCACTCTAACAGCTATCGAAAGTTGTTATATCAAGAGACTACAATCACCGAATAGTGATAAGGGGAACTCAACCACAAATTTTCACGACTCATTAATGATGTAATATAGTTACATACTCACTTAAAATTAACATGGACAGAGAACTCACCAATGTAAACGAGCGTAAGAAAGTTGAAGAGCATTCCAACAAATGAAACCAGCCACAAAATCATTATCATCTTTTGTACTATGGAGAACAGGAATAGGTAAGAGCTTATATAGTTAGGAAAATATAACTTTCCTATCTGTCTTGATGGCGATGTCATGACCGACAGCCAACAGCCTATTGATCCATACAAGAGCATAATATGCAGCTTTTTCAACAACTGCATTTGAAACCTCAAGATTAGGAAGATATGATTGGAAAATCTAATACCTAACAGATGTATAGCATTTGGTTGCTTCATAACAAGTTGAGGCAAGTGTTACAAACTTTAATTTGTGAAAGTACAGATCTCTCTCCTCAAGCATTGATGGGGGCAGTCTCCAATCATACGGAACAACGATAATTGCATTAGCTTCAATGCCAAACTCTACACACCATTTGACCCATTCTTTCCATACTGAAGAGAGGACCTGAAACCTTGCCCAATAAAATAATATCAGTGCAAGGTGTTTTCCCTTCCCTTTCTCTCTTCATGAATAAATGAAATGGGTAGCTTCAGAATGCACTAACAAACATGAGTACTGAATGCACCCTGTCTAACAGGACTATTCTGAAGTGTAGAACGCAATGCTAATATCAAAGCAAATATGGGGAGTTGCCATTTGGAAACAGATGAACGTAGATTACTTTGAAAGAAGCAGTAGTGTGAGTGAGATACAGATAACTGTACCTGCACAAATTATTCCACATTGTTCAGCTTAGACATGAATAAAGAACACGATTCTCCCTAATCAATACTTTGCTGTAGCACCTATGGTCATTAGTTTGATGATCTCGTGTAAAAAACATTTTCTGTTTCAGCCATGTTTCAGCCACTTCAGCTCAGAACTTGCAAAAATGTTTTCCAAAATGAACTTTTCACTCAACATGGAGTATGATAATCTAAAAATTATCATGTAATAGATATTAGAGTCTCTAGATATTACAACTCATGGCTACAACTTTGTGAAGTCAGTGCTAAGAAAAAGAAAGTAAGCCATATTTTACCTGTTTATAACCAGGGTCCAGCTCTGTAATTGTAGAAAGACCACTATCAGGCCTTGACTTGCATTCGGGATGGTCTGTCTGATTATAGGGTTCAAGCAGCATGCATTTAAGCCAGCAATTTACCGCAGAGAAAGCTGCAGGCAATGGAACATCAAAACCAGTAGATCTTGGATACTTAGAAGTGGAGCAAATTTAGCCCCCTATAAGCCGCGCATGTTTTCCATTTTAGATATGGCAGTCATTGCTTGTAATGCTCTGGTCTAGTTTGGGACGAACAAGGTACCATGTGATGGCCAACATATGGCTATTCATGGTGGCAAGCAAAACTGGCCAAAGCTGCTCAAGCAGTTGCTGCCTTGCTGGCTTTGCGCCTACCTAACATACCAAAGGTGTTCCAGAGTTAGTTGTCTGTTGGGTATCACTTTCATGGCACTCACATCCAGAGATAAGATGCTCTGGTCCAGTACAAAGTTTATCCCAACAAAACTGCTCCAGTCTCCAGATCTATTTATGGATATACGATTCCCATCACTAATAAAAAAAGGAAAAATAAGCATGGGAACAGATGAAAAATGTGTAGGCTTCTCATAGCGGATCCCTAAAGCGTATGAGAGCATATAATCATTCATCTATCCGTATGAGAGCATATAGTTTACATACTCACTTAGAATTAACATGGACAGAGAACTCACCAATGTAAACGAGCGTAAGAAAGTTGAAGTGCATTCCAACAAATGAAACCAGCCACAAAATCAATATCATATTTTGTACTATGGAGAACAGGAATAGGTAAGAGCATATATAGTTAGAAAAAAATATAACTTTCCTATCTGTCTTGATGGCGATGTCATGACCGATAGCCAACAGCCTATTGATCCATACAAGAGCATAATATGCAGCTTTTTCAACAACAGCCTATTCAGCAAATTGTACATTGTTGATCACAGAATATGACACAAGATCACAAAAATCTAATACCAATTAGGGACATTGAAAAATGATGAACAAGTCAATTCCGAGCAATCAGGAAATATGATTACATTTCTTAAAATCAAATGATGTTAACTTCTATCAAGTTAACAGATCATACAGAATGACTTGGTGCTAGGGTTGTTGAACCATAATAATATGAACAATTATCAACATCAAAAGATAAAAAAGGCATAGAGCACTCAATATAGGGTAATGGCATAAACCTAAGCATGCCTTGTAAGGGATAGAATAACATTACTACAGGCTATGGAGACAAATGGCACATGCTATGGTTTCACACAACAGGAACAGAGGAGGGGTATGCATACCTGGTGGGTGAGTGTCGCAGGCGGAGGAAAGGGCCCTCAGCTAATTTATTTTCATCAAGTGATCAAGTATAGTATCTAGCTCAATAATTTTCATTATAGCATCACAGGGCAAATTAGGTACATCACCTCTTTTGATCAAAATGAACATAGCAAATCAGTTATCAGGGCACAATTACATGTCAGGGCAACCATAAGTGCACACACACCACATATGCAGTTAAGCTCTTTCTGTCAAATGTGCAGTTCAGCTCTTTCACAAACACAACTCCCTCATATATCACACATCCCTCAGTGTGTAGTAACCCTCAACACATATGCAGTCATTAGGGATTGCATCATAGGGCATGAGTATAGAACCAAATTCCTCATCAATTAAGGAGACTCATTTCACAGCTTAATACATGAGAGGAGACTGATGAGTGCAAACCTAACAGGGGACCGGATTGATGGGAGGTTAGGGCGAGGGAGAGGAGAGGGCCGAACTATCGGGATAATAACCAGCGCCGATGGTCGGATCCAAAAGATAGCACCAGGGTTGGAGGGGAGGGCACAACAAGTGACGGTGTGGGGAGGAGAGGCCCACGAACGGCTAGTGATGGTGGGGAGAAATGCAGCATCCACCTTGGTGAAGTCAAAGCATGACTGCTTCATGGGGTGTTGAGGTCTCGCGTGGCCGGTGTCCTCCCCATCGGCCATCCCGATGTTGTTGAGGGCTGAATGGGGAGAGGAGCAGGACGACTCACCTGTGCCGACACGCGACTCGAGCTCTTCTGGTCGTGGATCGGGGGGTTGTGGCAGGTGTGAAGCCGCACGGTTGTCGTTCCCTCACATCGCGCCAAGGGATCTGGGGCGGTGGCGGGTGCGGATGCGGATCTGGAGCCGCTCGGTCATGACTCCCGAGCATCACGCCGAGGCTGGGGAGGCCGGGGGGGTTGCGGCGCCGATGACGGGACAGGGAGGCGCTGAGGATGGGGAGGACGCGAGGATGGGCGGCAGCGGCGTTCGCGGTAGGGGCGAGCGGGGCGGGGATGGTGAACTTGACGGGCGGCATGTGGGGGCACGCGGCGCCGCCGCGTCAGTCTCCTCCTGGCGGGGCGCGTGGTAGAAGTCGCGGCAACTATGGAGGGGGGGCACCGACGATGCGCGGGTCGATGTGGGGCGCCGACGACAAACGGGCGCGGTAGATGTGGATCCTCATCGGATGTGCCGATGGAAGGGGGTCGATGCAGAGCGTGGATGGGGGCACGGCGCGTGGTTGGAAGGGCGGGCGACGACGACGAGGGGGAGAGGATCACGGGGCGAGACATAGGCGAGGGTACGGCGGGCTGGCCGAGATTGGCGGTTGTGGCCAGCGCGGGATCCGCGGAGGGGGTGAGATACGGGCGGGGCGGTGGGGGGACGGTGCCTGTGCTGTCGTGGGGGGAGGGGCACGGCGGGGGCTGGTGGGCTGCTTCCTTGCGCGTGGGAGGGTGCGGGGGCAACCAGGTGTGGACGCTGACAGTACTATCTTGAGTAGTATAGAGTATAGATGTGTTCAAACTTCTTTGTAGCCTCCTCACTGTCTGCTTTCAACTGTAAGAACAGCAAGGCATCAGCGAACAAAAACTTCTGTAAACCTCATCCACAAGGCTACGTAAAAAATTCCTCAATGGAAAGTTACAGCAACTTGCCTCTCTAAACTCATATTCTGTTTCGGCATACTTCTCAGGGTTCATGAACTTCAATTTTTCACTGCAGTGAGAACAACATTATAAAGTTCTTAAAGTTGCAATATGTAACAATCATGAGATCAGCACTATACTAATAAATTAGGGAGTCCTAGTTCGTTGAGGACTCTGAATTTGATATTGCAAACACACAGGGATTCCTATTTTCCTGATTACTTAACATTATTCTAGACTGGTCAGCAAAAAAATGGCCTTTGTAAAACGTACAGATTAAGCTCTTTATACTTCCTCTCCTGATCCAAATCAAAGTGCTGCCTAAAAGCATTAGCTCGATCCAGCATAGTGGCCTGTAATGAAACCCAATTTAGTTAAAATTTCTGACTTCACAACAAATAATGTGATACCATAGTGATGGTGAGAGAGGGAAATGCTCACTTTTATAGATTGTAGAGCACACACATAATCTTTCAAGGGTTCTTCAAAGTTAAAGAGAAGATTGTCTGCCTACAGTAGAAGCGTGTCAACATCATCGGGTCACAGAAACATCCATATAAACTGTTCTTTAAGATATCCAGTATCAAGCAGTACTTTCAAAGACAGTAAGAGTATATCAGGATTACCTCTCTTTGCAGCTTTATTGACAACATCTCTGACTTTGAACCAACTTCAGAAACACATTTTCCATCAAATCTCCTTCACAAGAGCCCAAAAGCTTAATCGCCTTTCCGAAGTCCGCCAAAGATTGTCCAAGTTCTAATGAATCAAAATAGGACTGTGTAATTCATCTTGATATCCCGTGCTAAAAAACAGGAAAAATTGAGGGTCTTATTGATCGTCTTTGAGCTAGAGTTCCTCGTAATGTTAAAGCCAGATAAAGGGCAGACCCAGTGCTGGGATCTCCCACATAAGTGGGGTCTAGGGAAGTGATAAGCCGAGACAAGCCCTCCCCCACCCCAAAAAAATGCAGAGAGGCTCCTTTGAACCTGGTGACTCAGTGAGACAACTCTCACCACTGCACCAGGTCTGCCCACATGTTTAAGACATATATTTTTTTGGAAAATAAAATTCAGAACAAACATTATTTGTTTACTGAAATTAGTGAAAACAATCTCGAAATGAAAAAGAAATTGTAAAGTTTGCAAGGTATTTTAAACACGAAGAAACTCAAAGAAGTAATGAAGGGCCTGTTTTTTTCAAAGGACCAACTGATATACCTCTGTTCTTTTCACAAGACGGTATGCTTGTTTTTGGGCCTCTGCTAAATGAATTTCTAGCTCAAATATGTAACTTTTAAGCTTCTCATATTCAGGAGTAGATTCCTCCACAGGCTTTTCTTTTCCCAGAACAACATCACTGACTTTTGACTGTATGTCCTAAAGAAATGATGCCACGATTGTTAACTTGCAATGTGATATCAACAGTGACCAGGTTGTATGGGAGCTATACAGCATAATACTGGTTCTAATCCTGTAAGAACTAAGAAAAGTGTTCAGAAAGTAGCAAGAATGAATCACAGGAGATACGAGAGATAGTACCTTAAACATCTGTATAAAATCTGCCGGTTTCTTAAAAACCGGTCTCATAAGATCTTGCCCTATCCATTATCTGCTTCAAAAGCATGGGAAAATAGAAGCAGAAGAAATGCCATCAAAACCAAGTAACCATCAAAGAATTATTTAGTCAAAGGAATGATATTTGCAAGGCATGGAGTCATGGATAAAGAAAGTTATAAGACAACCATCACCCAAGCATGTGAGGTAGAAGGCTGCAAATGACTATTGCAAAGTCAGCAATTGAATTCATATAACATACTCAAACTATCAAACCTTTACATGGATATGTCTGACTTACTTATTATTTATGTTGTGATGGAAATTTCAGCAAGAGATCAGGTCAAATGATCACTGGACATAAGAGTTATGTAGTTATTAGCAGTTATCCTATGGACTATGCATATCATGCCAAAAAAATCATTGAAAGAAAATGCCAAAAGACTTCAATTAACATTACTCAAAATTAAATCAAAACTCAGATTTCAAGAACCATGAGTTTATGAAAACAAACTAATTAAGTACCAATTTCGTGTATCCAACGAAGTTTTGAGTCAGTTCTCAATAAGAATCCAAATAAATGCATAAGAAAAGGCGCAGCAGTCTGCTGATCTGCATTGAAATGTTTTACCTCTTCATCTGCCTGCAAAAATGTCCTCAAGACATCACTTTTCCATTTCCTGACACGAGAATATGTTTGGCTGTCGTGCCTTGATGCTCTAAGAAATATCACTTTATCAGATAAAAAGATGCAGCATGATGGAAACAGGGTCCTCCCATGAGAATCAAACTACGAAGATGAGTTGGAGAGTGAAAGAAAGACAGGTTTCTCTTGACATCAAATTTTATCTCCAAAAAATGTATGTATATAATAGAAGGATGGCATGGAAATGGCAAGGAACGAAGACAAGGTGCCACCCAAACCAAACCATCAATAGTCTGACCTTAGTCTTATAAAGATAATATAGTCTCAGTTTATGCGAACAAGTGCATAAATATGCCTGACAAATTTGCTAAAGGAACTGTTGGTTGGTTGAAATTGATCCGGACATGATAATTCACACATCTGATACATTAAAAAAATGTATAGTTCAAGTATTTCCCATGAATCTAACATATGACTCTTTAGAGAGAGAGAACTATGAACATCAAATTGAACTAATGCTGCTATTTATTTATATGGTAAATAGACCACACGAGATCATAAGCTAGCCAAAGGCTGCAACCCATGCACTCAAGAAAAAATGAAGTTGGTTGAACATTTGATTCTTTTTTCCCTCAGGCCTCAGCCATAAATAGCAGTTCTACTTCTACTACCAATAAACAAGCAGATAGAAATGGAGATGAGGAACAAACAAAATGGTAGATTTTGGCAAAAGGCCACTGACATGCATTTATCATTCATGCAATAGACTGACGATGAAATTCATTCGCCCAACGACAATGACACGGGCTGTATAACTACTAAATAAGTAAATTCTCTGTTACCAAATACCAAGTCCAAGTGCCAGAACCTAATAACAAATGAACAAAATTGTCCATTTTCACTTCATACAAGATGCTAAATTTGCACCACAGAAATGACTGTCTAGGAACAAGCAAACAAAATCTGCGAACACCGCAATCATACACGACCATGATTGAAATCTCACAGACATTACAAGCAAACTTTAACAAGAACACCCTACAGGCACAAACCAATCTAGGAAAGTGGGGTTACCAGAGCAGGACGATGAGGAGCTGGAGCTGCTACGCCTCTCCAAGGACCTAGTTAAGCTGCTGCTCGCTGGCGATGTGTTCCAGCTCCACCGACATGGGCCTCTCCTCCTCCTCCACTACACAAAGCTCAGAAAATTCCGAATCCCACGTTATTGACAAAAAAGCTTGTGTTAAGTTAGTATACAAACAGGTCAAAATAAATAAAATGTGTCTGACGCTCATGAAGCTGTCGCTATCATCATTGGCAGTATACAAACAGGTCAATTTGTGGGGGTATTGTCTTAATTTCCGTTCCAGTTTTTTTTATCAATACTATATCTGCAAAACAAAGAGAAAACACGACCATGAATCTTGATGCTAGACTAAGAAATAGACCACTTTATTAATGTAGGCTTACAAGTTGAAACAATCTTTGTAAGTGGTCAAGTTCACTGCCAAACCAAGGTGCCCATATCTCCCAGAACGACCAACCTAGGAATATGATAACACATAATTTTAAACTCAGGAAGGTTATAAAACAAACAACTTCTAGAGAAGAAAAGATATAAAAATCACCCTGTGTAAATATGTCTTAGGGAGTCAAAATTAGTAACCACATAAATAGCCTAGATATCAATTCCTCTCGTAAACATATCTGGAAAAAAAGAGCCATGACACTTTTATAAATAAACAGCCTAATGCGAGACTAAGAAACAGAGCCATGATACTTTTATAAAGAAACCTTCATAAATGACAATTGAACAGATGATGAGAATTAAACTACTAAATTCTAAAAAGACTAATAAGGTAGGAAAACATCAATACAGACCTGTGCACAAAAGGTTTCTGCAAGCACCATTATGAAACTCATGAAACACTCAGTTTCTGTTGTCTTGCAACATCTTAGGCTCTTAGCATGAATGTGAAGCATGAATAACCGAGTTCAGTTATTTTCTTAGCCAGTAGCTCAATTCTATTCACAGAGTTGCATAATATAATGGACTGGTTAATTTGAAGCTGGCAACACACAAAAAACAGGCAATGTATAAGTTTATATTTAACTGTGTTTTGTAGGTGAAATGTAACTGCTGCCTGGGTTATTGGCTCCATTAATTTGGTGAGTGCATTTGAGTATTTTGACACAATTCATGTCTACAAATTGAGTTCTGATTCTAATAACAATACGTTCCTTAAATGATTAGACCTTAAATGATTAGAGATGCTGCTCCACTGCATCGTCCTGCTCCTACAAAAACAGTAATCCAGGAACATAAAGAAAGAGATTCAAAACACACAATGAAGCAAATACATACACTAAATTAGTAAGCTACCACAATTCATGCCTAGCAAAAACAAAAACTGGAATCCATGCTAAAACCCAAGCAACCAGAGGACTCGACACGAGATCCCTCTGCATCATTGCAGCAAAATCGATACCACACAGGCAGAGAAAAACAAGCAAAAAATGCTACAAAATTTTCTAGCCCAAAAGACTAAGATTCCTCCGACCTGCGGGTGACATTGCTCCCAAACCCAACCCCGAGCGGAGAAAAACTTCTCCGGAGCGAGCAGTGGAGGTCACAACATTGCGGTGAACCGAGCGAGAGCAGGCGTGGGGAAGGGAGGGCGGCGAGCCCAGATCTGGGGCCAGGCAGATCTACACCTCGGGAGACCTTGGTGGCCTTGTCCTTGATGATGGTGACCTCCTCGATAGTGGCGACCTAGCAGAACAAGACGAGCAGGTTGGCCTCGGTCACGTGCTTGGGCATGTCGCCACGGTAGAGGCACGTGCAGCAACGCAGCGAGGGAGGCGAGGTGGCGCCCAGCAGCAGGCCGAGGTGAACAATGGGGACACGGCGTGTCGGGCGCAGGCGTTCATCGGTGAGGAGAGGTCCAACCACGCTCCACCACATGCATCAGCGTCCCCGGGGGAACCACGACAGTAGGTGTCACGTCGTCCTCGCCGGTGACTACGCGGAGGTGCATCTATGAGGGAGAGGTCACGGCGCGCTCTACCGCATGCATCAGCATCCCTAGGGGAACCGCAGAAGTCGGTGGGAGACGGTGGTTTAAGGGAGACCGAGGGGGCCTTCGCGAGTGGGTGGTGGAGAACAAGCGGGGTTGCTGTTGGTGGTGCTGGGCCAGTGGTGGCTGTTGCGAGGCGAGCGCTATGGCGAGCGGGCAGTGGCGGCCGTTGCGGGTGAGCCTCGATGGTTGAGGGCGGCAGTTGCGAGGAAGCGAAAGAGGCAACGATAGGGTCACCGACGTACCTTGGCGACGTCGAGGGGTTGACGGGAATGGAGGACACGACGACGGCGCCGGCCGCCACCAGAGCCGGCTTGGTGAATCCATGGCTGGCTGGCCGAGCCAGGGGAAGGGACCGGAAGGAGGAGGGGCGCTAACCATCTCGGGTGGGAGCGACAGGCATGAGGAGGACAGGGGCGGCGGGAGGCACGTTGATGGCGCGGTAGGGGCGAACGAGGCGGGGGAGAGCCGCCGCGTGAGAGCGACTGCCTGCGGGCGTCTCTAGGGTTTTTCCTAGATGGGCCGTATACAATTGAATTGATAGATGGGCCTCATATCGGCCAGCCAAATAAATTCCATGTTCTCTACCGCGACGCAAATAAATGGTACCATATCGGCCAGCAAAAGTGCGGTAGCAACTTATAAACGTGCCTGCTACAGAGAAAGCAATCAGCTCTTGTAATCAGTTAGTGGTATTGTTATCATGTGTCGAATTTTTGCGCGCGCGGATGTACGATCTAGATTGAACAACAGCGATGCGGATGGACGATCCAGATTGAACAACAGCGATGGACGATCCAGATTGAACGAAGGCAGAACGGCGAACGGCAGGCTACCCTTATATATATATACCCTCTGTGATCTTTTTTCATTGACAACACCAATGGATTATATGTCATTTGGTATGAGAATATTCCCATCCTTACGAAACGTTCGTAACGGTGCCCCGATACCATTCTCATAATGGATTTTAAAATTTTCTAAGTTAAACCATTCTAAATATGTATTCGCTCATTTCCAAATTAAAATTAGCACTTGATGCATGAGTTTCGCATATGTGTCTAGCCGTCATCCCTCTCTTCTATTTGAACTAGTATGGTGCCCATGCGTTGCTACGGTTTTTCTTTGTTCATATCTGAAGGTTCTTTGTTCATATCCGAAGGAGCATTGCTACGGTTTTTCTTTGTTAATATACAAAGGAACATTGTTCAATCTAAATCCGAACGAATGTAGAAAAATCTAGTTCCTAGACCAAATAAGTAGCACAAACATTAACTTCCAAATCTGAACGATACATTGTCACGGAAGTTAAAAATTAATATAAAACATAGATATGGAACAACAAAAATCATTATGATATGCAAAATCCGTGTGACAAAATATCACTATAAATATCATACAAGGAAAGTCTATAATATTATTATAAATATGTAATATTGTTATAAATATGTCGACTTAAATAGAATGATATGATGTCGAACAAATATAATATCATACAAACTATTTTAAAAAATCAATATAGAATTTTAAATGATAGACAAATATATCAACAACCATACACTAATCTAATTTTTTTTAGCGATATTGATAGAAATTATGAAGTGTTAGAGGCTACCATTGTTTTTTTGTCCATGAGTCGGGGTGTTGGGAACTCAATCATGGCCAATATGCTCCCAGACAGAAGGAGAGCACCACTGCTTCTTGGTCACCGCCGCCGATGGTCACCTCTTTTGGGTCATAGGCATGCAGGGAGAAAGCCTTCAAGGTAGGCACCACTATGTTCTCCATCAATCCCGATGGAGATGGGAGTTTGGACCATGTCATCCCTGATGATACTTGCCTCCACACTGCATTGTAGCCGAGTAGCCTAGAAGAGTACAAAGTCTCCTGCAATCACAAATACATCACCAATATATGTTTTACAGATACATGTAGGGCTCAATGTTTCATCAACTCATACAAAGCAACACTCACCTCTCCCGGGCTTGTCAAAAATATGATATCACCATGGCTTCATCTCCTGTGTTTATGTCCATCGTCTGTCACGACCTCTAAACCAATTGTATCAAATGTTATCCCAAAATTTCTTGAGAAGTCACCATGATGGAACATATTAAAATGGTTGTAATGGCAAATAGAGACGTTAAAAAGTTGCTCCCACACTGGCACATCAGATCTAGCAACTGCCCAACAAGGTTTCAGCACTTCCATTGATCCACTCACGATAATCTGCTCTTTACTACCATTTCCACCAACAACCAACACCAAAAGATCACTATCAGCCAACACTTGTGCAAGTGGATGCCTCAACAATAAACAAGAAATTGTTGCAGTTGCAGCTAGCAAATGAGAAACAAATGCTCAACCCAATGCACGCCAATCACCTTAAAAGTAACAGCTACAAAAGGCGACATTTTACTTATATTTTGCATAGTAGCATTTTCAGTGTGAGCATTCATAAAAGCTGATAAAGTGGGGCACTAAAATAAGATTCAGGAACGAAACAATACTGATTGCACGCAACCGAAATTGTAGCTGGTTAGCAAAGATTATCTGCGCAAAGTACCCCTGTTACCGGCTGATAAAGAAAAGATACATGTTTATATAGGAATAGAGTTGAGATAGCATTGACTAAAGCTACAAATTCCAAAGAGGCAGCAGCGAGAAAAGATGCAACCAAAACTTCACTCTGGAATATTGGCAAGAGTGGCCGAGTTGGGGAATTAGTGTGCCCTTAATTATAGGATTCTATTTTTCCTAGCGCAATTCTAACCCATTTTGCCAATTCCTACCCTACACGTCGATGACTTGAAAAAACATCCCCTCAAAAACTTGGTTGCCATCCGAAATAAACTGGCATGTAATGGCCTTCATGTGATGTGCTAGAGTTTTAGAATGTCTAGTGCTACAAAAAGGACAATAGGTGAATTATAGTAGTATAGGGAGACAGTTGACCTTGCAAGGGCAAAGACGCATCAATCACTCTCATGATATAATTGTCCAAGCAACTGATGACATGAACCCCACTGTCACACATGCAAAAGTATTCAATCATGGACATGTTAATTGCACCAAAAGGTTGCCATCATGCTAGTAATGAGTAGTAATGTTACAACAAAGAAAATAGTGAAAGATTACTTGGTGTTGCTCTTTGATTAATGCTCTCCGTGCACTTGCAGTAAAAAACACACTTGACAGTTTACCATGCATGTCTAATTTAATTACCTTGCGGTAAGGCACATGAGCTCTGCTCCAGTAGTATAAAACAAAGAGCAGCATTCGATCCATGACCAAAATAAGCCCCATGCGTAATTCTCATATAAATGTGTGCTATCCTTAGATATTGGGAAAAGTCTATTTGACCCTCTTCATACATATGGAAAGGAAATTATGTAAATGATTAAAAAGCTAACCTAGGAATTCCCCTCTCCTTCCATTTAGTATTCAGCTAAGCCATAAGTGCCTAATCGGCCACCAAAATGGTCTAAGTTAAATAGACCTAACATGAAAACAGAGGATAAAAGCAAAAGCACCATGTTCTCAAATTCTCGTGATTTTTGTGGATACATTTTTGTAAATAAAAAGAAGTTTCAACATATTTCGGCAAATTCAAACCTTCAAATTTACCTGTTATTTTAGTCTATCGTACCAACTGCAATGTCGCATCGAAGACAGTCAACTATTGCTCGGTTGCCATCTCAGAGAGGCCTGGAGCTCCAACTGCCAACGCTTCATCATCAAATTCATGAGTTCAAACTCTTAAAAAACTTTAAATTTGTCATGGAAATAATACAAAAGTATTAATTTGGATATCACATAGTCATACAAATCTAGCAGCAGTAGAACCTGTGGTTAACCATATCATGAAAGAATCGTACCAAAGCTAGCACAATATCAGGGTAAAAAACTGAGGCCACCAGATGTAAAACATGGGCATGTTCGTGGCGGAGATGAGTAGCGACTCATACCAGCTGTTGGGCATGTCGGAGCGGGGCTTACTGCATGTCTTCTTCGCACGACATGATAGCTAGATATTACTAACTTGTCACCAGAAGTTTGGTGATAAGAAACTTTTTCAATTCTTTAAATGTCTCTGCAAAATCATAATCAACTGTGTATGGATGGTGAATGATATCATCTATATATGTTCAAATACATATTTATGGTACATCACATAAAGGAATATGCTAGTGAGTATTTGTATCTAGGAACCACTTTCAAGAATCAAATGCACCAACTTTGTAGCAGTCTAGCTCAACCTACTCAGAAGCTTGAATGTCCTCAACTGATTCGAAGACAGAAATAGAGTAAAAAGTTTGAAAGACACCTAAAGTATAATTGTTAGATTATATCCCCAAGTGCAAAATTAGTAAAGGTTAGTTTGTGGTTAATGTCACTGCTTTTCCTTTGCAACTATTGCTGAGAAACTGTTTTCAAACTCTTATTTAAAAATTAGACACAGTTTAGATAAAAATCTGCTATGAAACCATTGTTCTTTTCTGGCAACGAATTGAAGTAGTGTCCTTCGAGCCGGCTGGTCGTATATTGACATTAATCTTTCCCTGAAACCTTGAGCACTTTTCACAACCAAAGGCAGATCAGGACATCATTATCAAGAAAAGGACAATTTTCGTGCTAAGTTACAAATCATCATCTCAAAAGCCCCTTTCAGATACTATACTTGGACTATTCTATCAATTCGGAATGGTAACGAAGAGTTTAGCAAAACCATCATAATCCCTGAACTAATTTAGATGAAATAACATGGCAAAAATGCATACCTGAATGGTTGCCCAAATGACAGCAGCAAGGGAACCCAGTTCGAGAATGGCACAACCCACCGTTGAATGAACCACACAAAGAGGCTAAGCTAGATCAAAAAGGGCATCATGGGTTGCTCCACCATGGCCTGGTTAAAGAACACCCTAGCATCCCTGACTCTTGTCATACAATTTCTGTGATCGGTCCATGAGGACGACAATGTCCCCCATGGCCACAGACCTCAGCAGCACCATGAACCCAAATATGTGGAAGCAGGAGGGAACATCTCACCGCTATTATAAAAGCATCGCAAAATATAATATTTCAGAAAACATTAATATATTTTAAAAATAGAGTACAATATAAACATCTCAAACGCACCAAAAAACAAGATAATGAATCGCCTCTTATTTAATAAAGACAATATGTAACATCAGTATGGAATATTATTGGGCACTAAATAAATTAGAAAAGTTTCAATCGAATCTACTTTTCTTGTCGCTTTCACAAGTCCAAGTCCTACGACAATCTAAAAAACATTTTGCTATCTAAAAACACCCAATGCGGGTACCCGAACCACCAATAGCAGTGGGGAATGGACCGGGAATTGGAGCTCTCACCGATTGGAGGCTTACAAGCAGCCGGATACGATGCTCTTAAGTCGTCGCATCCACATACAAAAAAGCTAAGGCAAATATTGGCTCCCATCGAGCAACCAACAGAAAGAAAACTAATTAACCATAACAATATTTAAATTTTATGATAATTACGACTAACAGATGGTCATTGATCTAGGAGCATCGATCTTTTTAAAAGTAAATGCTGCAAGATAATTCTAGCACCACACAGGTCCGCTAAATTATAAGGCAAATTATCAACTGGTAACTGTACCAAATCTGGAGCAGCGCGGAGATGTACCACTCGTCCATGTGGATGCCCCTATCAAGCTTCCTGTCGGCGTTCCACCGCAGCTTCTTGAAGTTGATCCGGTCGAACAAGGGCAGGTATGTGGCGTCCAGCTGCGTGTCGAGGCAGAAGAAGTGGTCGAGCCAGAACACGCCGCCGAGGAGCATGGAGTCGGGGATCCAGCTGCTGAGCACGTGCATGGAGTGCACCACGTCCAGCGTGCCGTCGAAGAAGGGCAGTTGGCTGGCCACGCTGAGGTGCATGGGCACCAGCCCCCTCGACGTGATGAAGCTGTTGAACGACCCGTCGAAGTTCATGGATGTGGTCACCACCGTGACGCCGCGCTCCCGCATCCCGCCGCGAATGTCCTAGACCCGCCGCCGATGTCCAGCCCGATGCGCACGTTGCCCCTTGGCAGGGACCCTAGCACACCGTCGATGCTGTAGTCGAGCGAGTTGCGCTCGTCGCCCTTCTCCTTGTCGCGGCGCACCCAGCGGTCCTTCTCCCGCCCGCTGAGGTCGAAGCAGTCCTTGCAGTCGTAGCTGCCCTTGGCCTTGCCGCGCTGCGCGAGGCAGTAGCTCTTGCACGTGTACGCGTCCCACACATGCTGGTGTCCGGGGACCGCCCACAGGCTCGCCGGCAGCGGCGTGGGCTCCACGTACCCCGCGACCGACCGCCGCCGCGGCAGCGGCTCGTACCCCTTGAGCATCAGCCGCTGCGTCGACGCCTCGTCGGAGGGGCACTCCCCTCCCACCGTGTAGTTCATGTATCACTCCAGCTCGTCCCGGTACCGGTGGCACGCCTGCCCCAGCGACGGGAACGTCACCGCGTCCGTGCCCCCGCCCTTGTGCAGGCCGACCACCAGCTTCAGCTTGCCGCCCAGCTTTAGCTCCTGCTGCCACAGCCCGCCTGCCGCTGCCTCCCGTTGCTCCTCCCAGTCGTCTCCATGTCGTGGCACCTTCCATGACTGGCGGTGGGGAGGAGGGTGGGGGATCCGCGGCAAGAAAGGTGGGGGATCCGTGGCACCTTCCATCCACAGCAAGAAGTAAAGAGCGGCACCTTCCATGACGGGCGATGGGGAGGAGGGTGGGGGATCTGTGGCAAGAAAGGGTGGGGGGATCCGCGGCACCTTCCATCCATGGCAAGAAATCAAGAAATTAACAGCATCTGCGGCACCTTCTAGATTGCGGCCTCGGTTCCAGGCAATCGCGGATTTGAGGGGGAGGAGGGTGGGGATCCGCGGGCGTTGATGGTGGGGAGCCATCGGCAGAACCGTGCGCCAAAAAAATCTGTGAACGCCTACAGTACGTTCTTAAGAAGTAGTAGAGATAAGTATAAATATATAAACAGTACGGAAGGTTTAGGGGGACGTCCCTGCCCGCCCCCTTGCTCTGCCCCTAATGCCCGTCTCATATTGTATAAGTATAAATATATAGCTGAGTGCCCGTGCGTTGCAACGGGAATATATAATACCAGTATACTATGATAACTTATATACAAAATGTGTGTTATATTGTTATGAGAAAATGTTTCATAATCAATTTGTGATCCTAGCCATACATAAATTTTGTTATTTTAATCTAGTTGTTTCACCACTATATTGCAACCATCAGTATCATGTAGACTTCGATATATGCCACGATTTGTATGGTCTCATCATTGGAGAGTACGTTCCACACATGCCGGAAGAAATTTCCTCGTACATTGTTAGTCATCAGACATGCACCATCATACGCTCTTGCTTAAACAAAAAGGTAAGTGTGTGTGTTTACGAAGAGAATTAAAGGCAGGCCTGCACAAAAGCTACCCTGACGGTAGTGTGTATGACGAACTGGTCACTATTGTCGATCCTCCTCTGTGTCACCTCCGACGCCAAGATGACGCCACAATCCTCGATATAGTAGTCGTCGAACACGCGCGACATGACGAGTACCGATGACTCTTGGTTGGGCTGCCAAACGAAGTGCACCCCGGGCTCATCAGCGAGGTAGTACCCCTGGCCGTGCACCACCGGATGCGCTACTCCACTACATACATCATGTTCGAGGACATTCACACAACGTCAGCAACGTCCATCATCCCAGCGCACAAGAATTCATGTCCGGTTAGTAGCGACTTACGTGGCAGGTTGGGCTTCAGGTGGACGATGAGCTGGACGACGTGATGGCGTCGTCGTCGGATATGATGTCCAGAACAATCCGAGAGTCGTCGACGTTGGCGACAACCATGAGCCCCCCCTGCTTAACGATGGACAGCGCGGTGCAGCTGCTCTGGACCATGTCCAAGCGGTGGCTTCGTGGGAGCTTGTCGTACACAGCGGCGCATGCACTACAAGAAACTGGTTAAAGAACGTGGGTGAAAAACCGTCGAACTTAATGTAATAGGCCGTCGAACTTACCATAAGAACGTGGGTTTACCGACGAATATAGCCGACGGCGATTTTTTGGACGAACTTAGAGAAGTAAGTTCGACGGCCCCGACGAACTTAACAGTAAGAACGTGGGTACCGTCGAACTTAACATTAAGAACGTGGGTACCCTCGAACTTAAGGTTAAGAACGTGGGTTTTTAAGTTCGACGGGGGCCGTCGAATTTTTTCCCATAAGTTCGACGGCACCCACGTTCTTAAATTTAAGTTCGACGGGGCCACGTGGCCGTCGAACTTATGGGTCCTGTGTGGGTCGGCGAGGGCTGCCTATTAAGTTCGACGGTACCCACGTTCTTACCCTTAAGAACGTGGGTACCCACGTTCTTAACCCTTTTCCAGAAAAAAAATAAAAATACAGAAATGAAAAATTAGACACACATAATATCACATGCAACACAGAATATCACATACAATACATATTTCAAACACATGGATATATGTTCATATCACAAATTCACACAAGTCCAAATACATAAGTTCACAAATTCACATAATTAAGTCCAAATACATAAGTTCACAAATTCACATAAGTTCACATCCATAGTTCACATTTGTAGTTCACAAGTTCAAATACACAAGTTCAAACATTAGCTCTCATCGCTCTCGATCAGGACATCAGATTGTTGTTCGTAGCTCCACCACTAGAATTGAGACATCTGTCCGCAAAGTTATCGTGAGGGGGAGGAGTCACTTGATGAGAGCCGGAATCCTACAAAATAAACCAAAATTCTCATTAATATACAATTGCATTAAATCACAAGTACACAAAGATATTAATTATGCGTGCAAGAACAGCTGAACCAAGAAGATCATCTACAACCTATATCAGTGTAAGGTTGTGCACAGATAAACAATAACAAATTGCACCTTGTGTTAAAAATAATAAAATTTTTGATTCCCCAACTTCAATGAAATTTTATTGTTTTCTAATAAAACAACTAAGTTCCATGGCAAGGTATTCTGATTCTATGTAACACCAATAACAGATATCAGTGGTTCCAACAAAATAGCAATCACAATCCTCAAAAGTCAAACTAAACAATTTGCCCCAGAAGACCCAAAGGTACATATTACAACATGAAAAAGCAAATGACA
>JAOPSE010000011.1:101136597-101202068 GCA_029449295.1 Zea luxurians
AGGAGAACATCCTTTTCTCCCCAGTCATGTGGTTTGTGCACCCGCTGTCGATGATCCAACTTGAGCCTCTGGATGCATAAACCTACAAAACAAATTTAGACCTTGTTCTTAGGTACCCAAACGGTCTTGGGTCCTTTTACATTAGAAACAAGCACCTTGGGTACCCAAACACAAGTCTTGGAGCCCTTGTGTTTGCCCCCAACATATTGGCAACTACCTTGCCTGATTTATTAGTAAGCACATATGGAGCATCAAAAGTTTTAAATGAAATGTTAGGTTCATTTGATGCAATAGTAGTTTTCTTCTTAGGCATTTTAACATGTGTAGAATGCTTAGAGGTAGAAGCCTCATTCTTGTAAATAAAAGCATGGTGAGAAATAGAATGAGTCTTCTTTGCATGAATTCTCTTAATCTTATCCTCAGGATAACCAGCAGGATATAAAATATAGCCCTCGTTATCCTGAGGCATGGGAGCCTTGCCCTTAACAAAATTAGACAATCTTTTAGGAGGGGCATTAAGCTTGACATTGTCTCCCTATTGGAAGCCAATGCCATCCTTAATGCCAGGCGTCTCCACTATAAAGCATGCTACGAGCAAATTTAAATTTCTCATTTTCTAGTTCTTGCTCGGCAATTTTTGTATAATTTAGCTATATGATCATTTTGTTGTTAATCATAGCAAGGTGATCATGAATAGCATCTACATTAACATCTCTACATCTAGTGCAAATAGAAACATGCTCAGCGTTAGATGTAGAAGGTTTGCAATCATTTAATTCAACAATCTTAGCATGTAAAATGGCATTCTCATCTCTAAGATTGGAAATAGAAACATTGCAAATATCTAATTCCTTAGCCTTAGCAATTAATTTTTCATTTTCACTCTTAAGGCTAGCAAGAGAGGCATTCAATTTATCAATCTTAGCAATCAAATTAACATTATCATTTCTAAGATTGGTAATTGAATCATTATATACATTAGATTTTTCAACCTTAGCAATTAAATTAGCATTCTCAATTCTAAGGCTAGAAATAGTGTCATGGCAAGTGCTAAGCTCACTAGTTAATTTTTCATTTTTCTCTACCTCCTGAGCATAATCATTTTAGTCTTAACATACTTTTTGTTTTCCTTAATAAGGAAGTCCTCTTGGCTATCCAAGAGTTCATCCTTCTCATGAATAGCACTAATAAATTCATTCAATTTCTCTTTTTGTTGCATGTTAAGATTGGCAAAAATAGTAAGCAAGTTGTCCTCATCATCACTAGAGTTATCCTCATCACTAGAAGTTGCATACTTAGTGGAGGACCTTGATTTTACCTTCTTCTTCTTGCCATCCTTTGCCATGAGGCACTTGTGGCCGACGTTGGGGAAGAGAAGACCTTTGTTGATGGCGATGTTGGCGGCGTCCTCGTCGTCGGAGGAGTCGGTGGAGCTCTCGTCGGAGTCCCACTCCCGGCAAACATGGGCATCGCCACCCTTCTCTTGTAATATCTCTTCTTCTCCTTCTTCTTCCCCCTCTTGTTGTTATCCCTGTCACTATCACTAGACAAAGGACATTTAGCGATAAAATGATCGGGCTTACCAGACTTGTAGCAAACCTTCTTGGAGCGGGGCTTGGAGTCTTTCCCCTCCTTTGCTTGAGGATTTGGTGGAAGCTCTTGATGATGAGCGCCATCTCCTCATTGTCGAGCTTGGAGGCGTCGATGGGGACCCTACTTGGTGTAGAGTCTTCTTTCTTCTCCTCCTCTGCCTTAAATGCGACAGGTTGCACATCGGGTGTGGAGGAGGCGCCTTGCTCGATGATTTTCTTGGAGCCTTTGATCATCAATTCAAAGCTCACAAATTTTCCTATCACTTCCTCGGGAGACATTAGTTTATATCTTGGATCACCACGAATTAATTGAACTTGAGTAGGGTTAAGTAAAATAAGTGATTTAAGAATAACCTTGACCATTTCATGGTCATCCCATTTAGTGCTCCCGAGGTTGCGCACTTGATTTACCAAGGTCTTTAACCGGTTGTACATGGCTTGAGGGTCTTCTCCTTGGTTGAGCATAAACGACCGAGCTCTCCCTCGATTGTCTCCCTCTTGGTGATCTTGGTCACCTCGTCCCCTTCGTGCGTGGTTTTGAGCACGTCCCAAATCTCCTTGGTGCTCTTCAACCCTTGTACCTTGTTATACTCCTCTCGACTTAGAGAGGCGAGGAGTATAGTGGCGGCTTGGGAGTTGAAGTGCCGGATTTGGGCAACTTCGTCCGAGTCATAGTCTTATCCCCTACGGATGGTACCTACACTCCAAACTCAACAACGTCCCAAATACTAGTGTGGAGTGAGGTTAGGTGATGCCTCATTTATTACTCCACATGTTATAATCTTCACCGTCAAAAACCGGTGGTTTGCCTAATGGAACGGAAAGTAATGGAGTACGTTTAGAAATGTGAGGGTAGCGTAGAGGGATCTTACTAAACTTCTTGCACTCATGGCACTTAGAAGTTACGGACGGCGCGTCGGAGCCAGAGGTAGATGGCGACGAAGAATCGGTCTCGTAGTAGACCACCTTCTTCATCTTCTTTTTCTTGTCGCCACTCTGATGCGACTTGTGAGGAGGTGATTCCTCCTTCTTGTTGCGGAACTCTCCGATGGAGCCTTCCCGTGGCTTGTGGCGGGCTTATCGCCGGTCACCATCTCCTTCTTGGCGTGTTCTCCCGATATCACTTTGAGCGGTTAAGCTCTAATGAAGCATCGGGCTCTGATACCAATTGAAATTCGCCTAGAGGGGGGGGGGGGTGAATAGGCGGAATCTAAAATTTATAAACTTTAAGCACAACTACAAGCCGGGGTTAGCGTTAGAAATATAATCGAGTCCGAAAGAGAGGGCAAAAACAAATCAACCAAAGAAATAGAGCGGATGACACGGTGATTTGTTTTACCGAGGTTTGGTTCTTGCAAACCTACTCCCTGTTGAGGTGGTCACAAAGACCGGGTCTCTTTCAACCCTTTCCCTCTCTCAAACAGTCACCTAGACCGAGTGAGCTTCTCTTCTCAATCAATCAGGATACTAAGTCCCCACAAGGACCACCACACAATTGGTGTCTCTTGCCTTGATTACAATTGAGTTGGGAACAAGAAAGAAAGAAGAAGAAAAGCGATCCAAGCGCAAGAGCTCAAATGAACACAAATGTCTCTCTCTCTAGTCACTATTGATTGGAATGATCTTTGGACTTGGGAGAGGATTTGATCTTGTTTTGTGTCTTGGAGTGAAGTCTAGAGCTCTTGTATTGAATGCAATGGCTGAAAATTTGGATGCCTTGAAGTGTTGGTGGTTGGGGAGGCTGTCTGTCGATGGGCGCACCAGACACTGTCCGGTGCGCTAGCCACGTCACCCAACCGTTGGGGTTCGACCGTTGGAGCTTCGACTTGTGGGGCCATCGGACAGTCCGGTGATGCACCGGACAGGTCCTGTTCACTGTCTGGTGCGCCTTCTGGCGCTTGCTCTGACTTCTGCGCGCGTAGACGCGCACTGTAGCGTTTCACTGTTCCTCTGCAGACGACCGTTGGCGCGAAGTAGCCGTTCTCCGCTGGCGGACAGTCTGGTGTTACACCGGACAGTCCGGTGAATTATAGCGGAGCGGCTTCCCCAAATTTCCGAAGCTGGCAAGTTTGAGTGAAACCTTCTTGGTGCACCGGACACTGTCCGGTGGTACACCGGACAGTCCGGTGCGCCAGACCAGGGCTGCCTTCGGTTTAACTTTGCTCTTTTGTTTTGAACCCTTTCTTTTATCTTTGTATTGGTTTGTTGTGAACCTTTGGCACCTGTAGAACATATATTCTAGAGCAAACTAGTTAGTCCAATAATTTGTGTTGGGCAATTCAACCACCAAAATTCATTTGGAAAAGGTTTGACCCTATTTCCCTTTCAGTGGCACCTGCAACCGTTGATGTAGCAATCGTCGTCGCATGTGTGTCTTAGGAGCCATCTAGGTACCCTACCAGCTTCCAGCTTTAGAGGTATGGCAGAAGTTGAG
Source organism: Zea luxurians (assembly GCA_029449295.1). Lineage (NCBI taxonomy): Eukaryota > Viridiplantae > Streptophyta > Magnoliopsida > Poales > Poaceae > Zea > Zea luxurians. The sequence continues at coordinate 101,140,624 of JAOPSE010000011.1, forward strand.
CACGTCATAGGAGAAAATTAAAATTTGTCGGTCTTTAGGACAGAGGACCTAGGAGATGTTTGGTTTCTATGAACTAATTTTAGTCTCTCTATTTTATTCTATTTTAGTTCATAATTAATAAATACAAAAAATAAACATTTAGTTTTCATATTTGACAATTTAGACACTAAAATGAAATAAAATGGAGAGACTAACAATTAGTCCTTAGAACCAAACAACTTCTAATATGGTTCACTATTGCTTGAGAATACCTTGGCGCGGCCAACAGGTTGTAATAGTAAAAAAACATCTATCCCTTTAGTAATGCTCCATGTTCCCAGCTACATATGGCCATCAAGCCCGCGGCCCACGAGTCCGACACGACCCGACTCTATGCGGGCCTAGGTTTAGTTCAACATGGACGGGGTGCCGAGCTTGTTCAGAGTTTTTGGTCCGTCGGGCTAGCCTGAGCATGACCTATTTCTAAATGGACTAGAATTCGGCCCGTTTAATAAGGCAAATGATAGTCGCCTAGGGGGATGAATAGACGAAACCTGAAATTTATAAACTTAAACACACACTAAGGCTGGGTTAGCGTTAGAATTAAATTCGAGTGCAGAAGATTGTTTCTCTTGCTATGAGTTGCTCAATTAATGCGGATGACGTTTGGGAACGAACTCAAATCAATAGTAGCAAGGAAACTTTAGAGAGAGGAAAGATGACAAACAAATCAAGCGAAGATCAATGCAAGTGAACACGATGATTTGTTTTACCGAGGTTCGGTTCCAAAGAACCTAGTCTCCATTGAGGAGGCCACAAAGGCGGGTCTATTCCAACCCTTTCCCTCTCTCAAACGGTCACTTAGACCAGATGAGCTTTCTCCTTAATCACTTAGGTCACTAAGACCCCGCAAGGACCACCACACACTTAGGTGTCTCTTGCTAGCTTTACAAAGCACTTAGAGAAATAAGGATAGAGGAGGAGAGAGCAATCCAAGCAACAAGAGCAACAAAAGAACACAAAATAATCCTCTCGCAAGTCTCAAGGCACGAGAGTTGATTTTAGGAGCTTGGAGTGGATTGAATGCTTTAAATGTGTCTTGGAGTGTTTGACTTTGCTCTTGCAATGAATATGGAGTTCAGAAAACTTGGATACCATTGAAGGAGGTGGTCAGAGGGTAATTATAGCCTCCAACCACTTTTTAGCCGTTGGCTGAGTTTGCTGGCGATGGCCACATAGGACAGTCCGTTGGCGCACCAGACAGCTATTGTTCACTGTCCGGTGCGCGCCATGTCAGCACGCCCGTTGGGGTTGGAACGGTCGACCGTTGGAACACTCTGTCCTCTAGCAGCACCGGACAGTCCGGTGCGTTCTGACTTCGCCGTCTGACATCTGCTTGCGCATTGTTCACTTTTACTGTTCACTGCAGTCGACCGTTGACGCCAGGTTACCGTTGCTCCGATGGCTCATCGAACAGTCCGGTGAATCATAGCGGAGCCGGAGCGCGCCCTAAGAAAACCCAACAGTGGCCTGCTTGCTTGGTGCTCAACCTGGTGCATGAACTGTCCGGTGCGCCACTTGCAGCATACTCTCAAGTCTTTTGCTCCAAATCTATTTGAGTCCCTAACTTAATTTCTTTCTTGGTTTGTGTTGAAACTTATGCACCTGAGATAAAAGACATCTTGGTAAATTAATTAGTCCACATAGTTTGTGATGGACGTCAACCACCAAAATCGATTATAGGAAATGATTAGGCCCATTTCTCTTTCAGCAAACATTACAAAAATAGCGCAATTCTTTATTTAAGGTCTATTATTTTATGATATGTGTATGATTTGTAATATGTGTTATTGTATTTAATTATATCTTAATTATGATTCGTAAATGTGTTTAGTTTTTATAGTAATCTTTTAAGCTTGTTTTATGTGTTGGTGGACTCGGGCCCGACACGGTGAACATTTTGGACCGGGGTTATCAGGGTTGGATCCATCCTATTTTCACAGAATTGAGCCCACATGAATAACTATTCAGACTAGCAGTGGCCTTTTGGACATGCCGCCAGGAACGCCTCCGCCCCAATTGTGTCCGCCCGGGATCCGCCTCCGCCCATCGCCAAACACATGAGTAGAGATGTCCAAACGGGCCGCCGGCCCGGTCCGGCCCGGGTCCGGTGAAGCCCGGCATGTTTTGGGCCCAGCCCGCCAGGCACGATTAGAAAACTGGACCGGGCCGGGTAAGCACGCGGGCTCAATTTCTTGTCCGAGCCCAGCCCACAACGGGCCTAAATGGGTCGGGCCGGCCCGTTTAGCACGAAAAAGCGGACCAAAAAGCGGGCTATGCGGGCCAAAAAACACGTTTTAGTGTAAAAAAGCGGGCTTAACGGGCTTAGAGCTAAACGGGCCGTGCCGGGCTAGCCCACCGTGCCTAATTTCCTGTCCGAGCCCGGCCCGCTTATTCATGCCGGACCGGCCCGAGCCCGCATATAACCGGACCGTGCCGGACTCGGACCGGACCCAAACAGCGGGTTTCGTGCCGGGCTCGCGGGCCTCGTGCTTATTAGACACATGAGCCTCCGCTAGAGATGGCAACGGGTACAAACCCGCTGGGTTTTGCCGTCCCAAACCCGTACCCGTGAAAAATATCTATGCCCATTAAAAACCCGTACCCATGATGGGTTTGAGATTTTGCCCAAACCCGTACCCATCGGGTTAGCGGGTACTCATAGGTTACCCGCGGGTTTCATCTCCAATATACTTGTTCTTCTCGTAATCGATAAGTATCATAATGATTAATGATATCATGATCCAAAATCTATGTAATGAACGAGTTCATGATTGGTATAAAAATTTAGTAGAGAGAATGAAATACAAATAATAAGTTGTATAATTAAGTGACCTTGCACTAAGTTATCCCTCCACCGCATATATAACGCTAGTAAAACTATAATAGCAAGCAAGCAACACTCTCACTGGCTACTGATACATTCACCAATTGATAAAATTTATGAAGTAAATAAGGAATAACAAGTTTGTTGTTTGTTTATAAAATAAAATGACAATATGCACTAGGTTTGGTCGGGTTTAAAAAACCCACGGGTTCACGGGTTTGGTACTATAGGAATAAACCCGTACCATAAACCCGCCGGGTATAGATTTATGCTCATTAACAAACTCATGGGTATGAAAATTGACCCAAACCCGTACCCTAATAGGGTAAAAACCCATCGGGTTTTGGTTTTCGGGTACCCATTGCCATCACTAGCCTCCGCCAGTCCGCCGAGCACCCAAGCCTCCGTGTTCCGCGCCTTGGGCACAACCCCACTTCCACCGTTCCGCGGTTCCGTGGCGAGCCACCGAAGCCCGCCTCCGCCGAGCGCCGGAGCCTCTATGTTCCACGCATCCGGCCTCGGTCGAACCTCCGTGTTCTGCGCCGTCGGCAGTCGGCACCACCCCTCTTATGCGGTTCCGCACAGGACGGCAAGAGCCTCACCGTGCATGCAGTGCGATCTTCCACGAACGGTGGCGGACACGGAATCCCCTTCCCTGATGCCTTCTAATCCTGCTTCGTGCCCCCGGAGGCGCGCTAGCTCGTCGGAGAACTCCGTGTCCGTCCATATCCGCCCTTCCCACCAATGTACGTAGGCAAACACACTCTTTCACCCATTTACCCACTACTTTTGTACGTTTAGGTTCATTTCTCAGTCCAAGATGTTTGCCAGAAATGCTAGTCCTTTTTATGCTAGATTCAAGAAACTACTTACTCCCCGTTCTAAAATATAGTTTTTATTAGATATATTTTTTTCTATCATTTCGACGAATGATAATAAATGTAGAGATCACATACATAGATTTACTAATGTATGTTTAGTCTAAAAAAATACTATTTTAAGGCGGAGGGATACTATTTTCCGTGGACGAATGCCAGAAATACAGTGAACAGTTTTCGAGATATTTTCTCCAATTATCAGTAACTAGTGTCTAATTAGACGGGTTTCTAGGGACTAAATTTGAGTCTTTATTTATTCATTTTAGTCTCTAAATTATTAAATACGGAAACTAAAATAGATTTTTGATTTCTATATTTAATAATTTAGAAAACTTTCATATTTGTTTTTTAAAATAAATTTATTTTGATCTAAGCTTAACTTTTATTGCTGTAGTTTTGATCTGCTGCAGTAAACAACATTTGTCTCCTCCTGAGCTTTCTTTTAGATAACATGCAGACCGCGTTGTGACTTTTTTTCCGTCGTTGGCTCGTTGCATTAGCAACACCTTGATTTTGGCGCGTTCGCCACTGGGGATCGTGGTGGTGTTCTGGGTGGCCGACATGATAGAGGAGGAGGAAGTGGAGGAAGAAGAATGCATATTAGGGATTTAGGAAAATAGCCTTGGCTCTGGTGGCCCACGGCAGAGGCTCTCTTGGGGCTGTATTCCATTATTTATAGATAGAAGATTACATGGATGCATGTGCTACAATCACGGAGGCAGTAGGCACAGCCTAAACAGGAATCAAGGTTTCCATCTATCTATAGATAACACCTTTCTATGTTTAACACACACGCCATAGCCCTCCGCGCGCGTCAAGCGCGGAGGAGCCAGCAAGCTGGTGGAGGTTTTAATAATAGAGAATCCCCTGAACTACCTACCTGATGCATCTCTTTCCTCTCAAAGAAGAAAGAAAGAAAGAAAGAAAGAAGCAGATCGCTTGTTGCTGCATTTTTCAGGCTCACGACATTAATGCGCTGTAATGTAGGGTGCTCCTCCTGGCCAAATGGGAGCAAGCTATCCTCGCATGTTTCTGGTCCTCCTGCTGCTTCATGGAGCCAGTGCTGCTTTGAATCCTCCAACAGCAGGGCCAAAATGGCAGACTCTGAGCGGTAACCTATCAATTCCAAGTGTTGTTTTTGTACAATTGCAGTGCCGCTGCCGGCCATGTGGTTTAGCTGCTAATAATGATGTTGCTGTGATCCTACACTACAGGTCGTCCCCCTCAAGTCATAGCTCGAGGAGGATTCTCTGGTTTGTTTCCTGACTCGAGCCAGATGGCCTACCAGCTTGCCTTGTCTACCAGCTTGCCTGACGTCGTTCTGTTATGTGATCTACAATTCTCAAGCGACCGCATAGGCTTCTGTAAGACAGGGCTGACCCTTGATAACTCGACGACTGTCGCTGAGATCTTCCCCAAGATGGACAGGACGTACAAGCTGCAGGGAGAGGATGTCCATGGCTGGTTCTCCCTAGATTTCACCGCGGAGCAGCTGGTTCAGAACGTCACTTGTAAGCAGCAAAACCTAGAACTGAAGCACAGTTTTTCCCCTGTCAGAATTGCACTGGCTTGACATGCTTCCCTCTCAGTGATCCAGAACATCTTTTCTCGCCCGAGCACATTCGATGCCTCCTTTGGGATGTACACGCTCGATGATGTCGTTGAACTCCACCCCCCTCAAATATGGCTGAATGTAGAGGTAAAATGCGCTGATTCCAGTCAGCCTCCCCTCTTCTCATCTCTCAAACCATCTAAACTGTGATGCGACCTTTTAATTTGTTCACTTTTGCAGTACAATTCATTCTTTCTGGAGCACAAGTTAAGCAGCGAGGACTACATACTAGAGCTACCAAAAGATTTTAGCCTCACGTACATCTCCTCGCCGGAGATTGGGTTCCTGAAAAGCTTGGCTGGGAAGCTCAGGAAAGCCAAGACAAAGCTCATCTTCCGGTTCCTCAACGAAGACGTCGAGGAGCCTTCGACCAAGAAAACGTACGGGGAGCTCCTGAAAGATCTGAAGTCCATCAAGGAGTTTGCAGCTGGCGTCCTTGTGCCCAAGACGTACATCTGGCCACTGAAAAAGGACCAGTACTTGGCGCCATCCACCAGCTTGGTAAAGGATGCTCATGCCCTCGGCCTGGAAGTGTACGCCTCCGGGTTTGCCAACGATATCATCTTGAGCTACAACTACAGCTACGATCCCACTGCGGAGTACTTGCAGTTCATCGACAATCCAGACTTCTCTGTCGACGGTGTGATCACGGACTTTCCGCCCACCGCATCAGGAGCTGTTGGTAAGAACTATCCAATGTTGGAAGGAACTGAAAGGAGCTGAAACCACACTCCCTCTTTTGTAAATCTCAAGTTTTTTTTTCTCTCTTTTTCCCCCCAGCTTGCTTGGCTCATTCCAAGGGCAATCCTCTACCACCTCCTGGAAGTAAGCTCAAGCTATGAATTGTTTCTACTGTTACCACCATCGCCGTCGTTGAGTACTTACCCGTGCACAAATCTAGAGGACACCAGGCCGTTGATCATCACCCACAACGGCGCGAGCGGCATGTTCGCCGGCAGCACCGACCTTGCCTACCAGCAGGCGATCAAAGATGCCGCCGACGTCATAGACTGCACTGTTCAGATGTCAAAAGACGGGACGGCCTTCTGCATGCAGTCCGCTGACATGTCCAGCTCCACGACCGCGTCCACCGCTTTCGCGTCCAAGGCCTCCACTGTCCATGAGATCCAGAACAAGTCCGGCATCTTCTCGTTCGACCTGTCATGGAGTGAGATCGCGACCTTGAAGCGTACGTGAAGAACATGTGTTTGCTTCCCCCCGCACAATGTCATGCCAGATTTGCTCATGCACTCACAACCGTTTATTTCTTCCCCCCTCTTGATCTGAGCAGCCGACCTCATCTCCCCGTTTGCTCAGGCAGGCATGAAAAGAAATCCTCAAGCGAAGAATGCCGGCAAGCTGATGACTGTGCCCCAATTCTTGGACTTGGCCAAGGCCAGCAACATCACCGGTATACTGATCGAAATAGAGGTAATAGATAAGTAAGCATTCAGTTAGGGTTGCTTCTGTCGGTCTGTCTGTTCATCAGGGGAAAAAAAAAATTACCGTACCGATCAAGCGTTCTTGTGCGTGCCTGATGCACACATGCAGCATGCTTCGTACCTGGCCAAGAGAGGGATCGGCGTGGTGGAGGCGGTGTCTAGCGCGCTGACCAAGGCGGGCTACGACAAGGAGACCAAGCAGCAGGTGTTCATCCAGTCCGACGACTCGTCGGTGCTCGCGGCGTTCAAGAAGTTCACGACGTTCAGGAGGGTGCTCAACATCGAGGCCAAGATCAGCGGCGCCTCCAAGCCGTCGGTGGATGACATCAAGAAGTTCGCGGACACGGTGAGGATCAACCGGAACTCGGTGGCGCAGGTCACCGGGTACTTCATGACGCACTTCACCGACACGGTCAGTAGCCTGCAGGACGCCAACCTCACCGTCTTCCTCGGCGTGCTCAAGAACGAGTTCATGAACCTCGGCTTCGACTTCTTCGCTGACCCGACGATCGAGATCGTTACCTACTCGTGGGCGGTGCTGGCCGACGGGCTCGTCACGGACTACCCTGCCACCGCGGCTTCGTACTTCAGTGAGTATCCGACAGGCAGCTATGAATACTGAACGTTCACCAGTAATTACCATCTATAAAAACTGCACTGCAGGAAGTCCATGCAGTGACATGAACCTGAACCTGAGCTACTCGATCCTGCCTGCACAACCTGGCGCTCTGGTGAACCTGGCAGCCCCCGGGACGCTGGCTCCGGCGGGAGCACCGGCACCTTTGCTCCAACCCTCCGACGTTGTGGACCCGCCGCTGCCCAGTTAAAGCTGTGATCACCGCCGACGCGCCGGCGCCAGAGGCGGCTGACAATACCTCCTCGGCGTCCAGCTCCAACGCGGGGAATGGCCTCTTGTGGGCTGCCATCGTTGCCCTCTTGTCCCTGAGCTTTCTGCGCTGATCCTTCCTCGATGGCTTCCATTGTACTCCCGCATGTCCCTCTACATCCTCGAATGTGCTGTAACATAATGTTCTTTAAATAGATATAACATGTCATTAACCTGCACATAAATACATGTCAGAAAAAGTTTACCCTGCACCAATTCATGATTGGATACTACAGACAGCCGTTTTTTAAAGTGCAAATTACTATCCTAAACCTAAAAGTTTGGTCTATGCCCAGGTAATGTTGGTTCGGTTTAGTTCACACAACTATTTCAATTTGTTCAATTTATCATTAATAAGGTTTTCATTTTTTCTATATTCAAGTTGATTCTTAAATTCAAAACCAATATTTTAAAATCGTCTAGTTGAACTTAACAACAACCACTCAATCGACTAGTCACGATTAGTCGTCGACCAAACCGACTAATCGAGCCTAATGCAAGAAAAGCCCATCTTAAGACGAGCTCATCTTTTTTGTGCTTGATGCAAGCGGATGCATAAGAGCTAGGCCTGGACGACGAACCTTGAAGATGGCGGGTGTCGCTTGGAACTGAATCTTGCGGGCAGCGGCGACATTGCGGCAGCACGAGCGATTGCCTAGAACCTGTGGACGGCGCTACAAACTGTGCGGGAGTAGGGCGATCGCCTAGAACTAGATCTTGTGGGCGACTGGGCGGCAGAGCAGCATTACAGTAGCATGGGAGGCGCCTAGCTAGAACTTGCGGGTGGCACTGTAGTTTTGCGGCAGCACAAGCGGCTCTCTACGATTGTAGCATTACATCCACTCCTAAATCGGTGTACTCCTGGCAGCTCTCTAGGATCGTAGATCATCCACACAGACCAACACGAGTCTTTTTTATACGCACTTCGTCCTCACGTATGCGTACTTGAGACGACTTCCTGGTCAGTCACCCATCCTAAAATTGCTCTGGACCAAGCATATTTAATCTAGAGGTTTTTCGAGACAGACTTCCAAAAATAAAATGTACTTTGTTGATATGAGTACTCTATTAATTTTATTAAACCTTGGACCAGAATATCACACAATCCACCTAGGTCAGGATATCATAATCTTTCCCCCTTAGAAGAAGACTGGCATCCGTGTCGGTCAACCCCAAGCTAGGAACCTTCCCTCTTGGTCACGTCTGTATGTCTAGTATCGTCATATGTTATGACGTGTGACCACTCTGAGTCCACATGCGCCATATATCCGAATCCCTAGCCAACACACACCCATGAAAAGCGCGAGGATCAGCTCTGATACCATTTGTAACACTCCGTCCACTCTCAGATCGACGGTACTTATTCCTATCAACTGTAATACCCAAAAGTGTAAATCATGAAAATAGAGTTGAAACTACTTATATGTCTTGTCTTTATTTAATTGAGCATGAGAATAATCACATTTAAATGATTAATTAACTCATGAACCACAAATAAATTATGCATCATGTTAGAGTTTTATTTGATTGAGCATTTATAAATAATAAAAAAATAATAGTATCAATAACAATACATTAATGGACAAATTAGAAACTTAAACTCTAATTTGGAATTCTAGAATTTGGAGGAAGAGAAGAAGAATACTATACAAAATAGAGAAATAAATATATAAATGCATGAAATCCTTTCTATACTAGTATATTCAGTTTGTACATCTATGTGAGTGCAAAACTCACAACAAATTTGGAATTCAAATTATGAATTCAAGTGAAAAAGGAAAGAAAGAAAAAAAATAAAAAGAAGGAAAACAACTAACTAGGCCGCCAGGCGGTAATTCGGTCCACCACCTGTTCACTCCGCGCGACCAGTACGTGCCGGTCCCATATTCGCTGACGCACGCGTTGGTTTCTCGGAGGCACTGACCACACGGGCCCACTATCCGATCTCTCCATCCGCATGTATGTGAGCACTTCTAGCACTGGCATCATGGGCCTAGGTCGGACTGCCCCCACGCCATACTAACCAGCGCACCCTCCGCGATTCGGGTGATCGTGGGCTCCGGGTCGCGCGTGCGTAACCGGCGCTGCAGCTGCGAGCTCCACGGGCTTTAAAACCGCACATACGGGCGCCTTATCCTCGTCCAGCCGCACGTCGTTCCGAGGCTGAGAGCAGCGCACCAAAGTTGTTGAACGAGAGAGAGAGAGAGAGAACCGTGAGGCAGGCGGCCGAGGTCGCGTCTTGGGATTACAAAGCCGGCGGCGCACTTCGGAGGGGCTTGGGCGGCATAACCCGGTAAGTTTCCCCTACGAATCCGCTCCTTCACAGCGTAGCGTAGAGTTGGGGCGCGATAAGTTGGAGCATCACAGGTGTGCCATTCCGGAGCCGTGCAGTGCCGAACACGGACTCGGATCTTAGTTTTTCCTAACTAGCGTGTCGTGCTTGGGTCCGTGGGGGTTAGCGCATCTGTTAGACACGCCGGCGAGACAAGCGCGGTGGTCCGGGTGTTCGCTCCACAGAGAGGTGGAAGACGAACTCATGGCCATTAGATGAGAGATCAATGGCTTAGGTTAAGTTGCGCGTACCGATTGGGGGGAAGGCTGTGGATCATCCGATCTGGATCTGGTGGCTTGAATTAGACCATGCGGCATTGGGTACTCACCGTAGATCTTCGATCCAACGGTCAGCGTAGCGTACCGATTCGTCCATGAATGGATCTAATCCTGGCCACAGGATTTAGATCTGACGGCCGAAACGGCTTCATACCCCTTCGGTCGTGCACTTTCGCAGATGAGTCCCTGCAGAATATAGAAATAAACCCGCCATCCACAGTGACTGTGGTCTGAGTCTAGGAGTACTTGTGCAGTGGCCCCTGTGTTTCTGTTTAATTGGCACGTAGTCTAGAAATCAGAGAAATTGGTGAATTAATTGTAGAAATTGATTTTAATACAAAAATAATTCTAGGAACTTGTAAAATTCATTTTAACTCCTTTTTAGTCCATTCCAGTTCCTATAATTTGTAATAATATTGTTCATCACATAGTGTCTCTATTTTGATATGAAAACTGTATTAAAATTGATCTATTAATGAATCTTGTGTCAAATAAAAAGAACCTTCGGAAATCCATAATTAATTCGTAACTCTGAATTTAGTGAATATTTTTTCTATGATCTCATTTTAATGCGTAGATTATTAATATGTATTTTGTATACATATTTGTGTGATGTTTTCCTTGTACTATGCTTGTTTGTATTGTGGCGAGTAGAAGAGCTAGTGATAGAGGATCCAGGTGTTCAGCAGGTAGAAGTTGCTGAGCAAGAGCTCATTGAAGGCAAGTTGTGCCCTTGACCACTTTTATTATCCAATAATATTCTTTATTATCACTTATCCATGCATAGGCTTATTTTTGGTGGGACCCAATAGGTCACCCTAGTTTGGTTATCTTGTTACCTTGTTTACCCCTGAACTATTTGGATAGTTTTTGCTATTGCTCTATATGGTTTTGGGTTTAATATTACATTATGTTCATGTTCCAATTATACTATTATTTTATTTATTATTCATGTCAATATCATTATTTTAATTGGAACATGGAGCTTAACTTGAGAAACACGTGCCACCACAAGGGTGGAATGGGATGCCCTTGGCTGACTAACTAGGAAAGCTAGTGGAGGACTACCTTACCCGATAGGGGCACTAGGGAAGTAGACGTGTAGGGAGGTTTCCGGGTTGATTTTGCTGCGATGGCGGTCAGACGGGAGATACCTGCATTGCTCTTCCTAGAAACTGTAGTGGGTTTTCTGAAGCTAGTGGAACTTTGTAAAGGCCTCGTAGTGTTTACTGAAAGGGAATTAGGCTTACACCTATTTCCTATACTAATTTTGGTGGTTGAATTGCCCAACACAAATAATTGGACTAACTAGTTTGCCCAAGTTTATAAGTTCTACAGGTACAAAAGGTTCACCATAAGCCAATAAAAAGACCAAGAAAAAGGGTTCAAACAAAGGAGCAAAGGGACAACCGAAGGCACCCTGGTCGGGCGCACCGGACTGTCCGGTGTGCCACCGGATAGTGTCCGGTGCACCAGGGAAGATTGACTTCAAACACTTCACCTTCGGGAATTCTCAGAGCCGGCGCGCTATAATTCACCGGACTGTACACCAGACAGTGTCCGGTGCTCTAAGGAGGCGCGGCTCTGAACTCGCCAGTCTCGGGAATTCCCATCGGCTGCTCCGCTATAATTCACCGGACATATCCGGTGTACACCGGACTGTCCGGTGTAACTGCGGGGGCAACGGCTACTTCAGGCGCCAACGGCTACCTGCAACGCATTAAAATGCGCGCCAGCGCGCGTAGAGGTCAGGCACGCCCATGCTGGCGCACCGGACACCCTACAGTTCATGTCCGGTGCGCCACCGGTCATCCAGGCGGGCCCAGCGTCAGAGCTCCAACGGTCGGAACCCTAAACGTTCGGGTGACGTGGTGGCGCACCGGACATGTCCGGTGTGCACCGGACTGTCCGGTGCACCATGCGACAGACAGCCTCCACCCAAACGGCTAGTTTGGTGGTTGGGGCTATAAATACCCCCAACCACCCCACATTCAAGTCATCCAAGTTTTCCACTTTTCAACCACTTACAAGAGCTAGGCATTCAATTCTAGACACACTCAAGTGATCAAATCCTCTCCAATTCCACACAAGGCTTTAGTGATTAGCGAGAGAGATTTGTCGTGTTCTTTTGAGCTCTTGCGCTTGGATTGCTTCTTTCTTTCTCACTTGTTCTTGTGATCAAAACTCCATTGTAACCGAGGCAAGAGACACCAATTGTGTGGTGGTCCTTGCGGGGAAGTTTTGTTCCCGGTTTTGATTTGAGAAGAGAAGCTCACTAGAGGGTAAGGGTTGAAAGAGACCCGGCCTTTGTGGCCTCCTCAACGGGGAGTAGGTTTGCAAGAACCGAACCTCGGTAAAACAAATCCGCGTGTCACACTCTTCATTTGCTTGCGATTTGTTTTGCGCCCTCTCTCTCAGACTCATTATTATTTCTAACGCTAACCCGGCTTGTAGTTGTGATTAATTTTGTAAATTCAGTTTCGCCCTATTCACCCCCCCTCTAGGCGACTTTCAATTGGTATCAGAGCCCGGTGCTTCATTAGAGCCTAACCGCTCGAAGTGATGTCGGAGATCACACCAAGAGGGAGATGGAGACCGGCGACAAGCCCACTACGAGTCACGGGAGCACTTCATCAGAAGAGTCCCGCACCAAGAGGAAGGAGAAGAAGAAGAGCCTCCAACAAAGGGAAGGGGAAGGAGAAGAAATCCTCTTCCCACAAATCGCATTGGAAAGGCGACAAGCACAAGAGGATGAGAAAAGTGGTTACTACGAGACCGACACTTCATCAACATCGACCTCCGACTCCGATGCACCGTCCGTCACTTCTAAGCGCCAAGAGCGCAAGAAGTATAGTAAGATCCCCCTACGCTACCCCTCAAAGCGTACTCCTTTACTCTCCGTTCCATTAGGCAAACCACCGGTTTTTGACGGTGAAGATTATAACATGTGGAGTGACAAAATGAGGCACCATCTAACCTCACTCCACACAAGCATATGGAATGTTGTTGAGTTTGGTGTACAGGTACCATCCGTAGGGGATGAAGACTACGACTCGGACGAGGTGGCCCAAATTCACCACTTTAACTCCCAAGCCACCACTATACTCCTCGCCTCTCTAAGTCGAGAGGAGTATAATAAGGTGCAAGGGTTAAAAAGTGCGAAGGAAATTTGGGACGTGCTCAAGACCGCGCACGAGGGAGACGAGGTGGCAAAGATCACCAAGCGGGAGACGATCGAGGGGGAGCTCGGTCGCTTCATGCTTCACCAAGGGGAGGATCCACAAGCAATGTACAACCGCTTGAAGACCTTGGTGAACCAAGTGCGCAACCTCGGGAGCGAAAAATGGGATGACCATGAGATGGTCAAGGTTATTCTTAGATCCCTCGTATTTTTTAACCCTACACAAGTTCAATTAATTCGAGGTGATCCTAGATATAAGCTAATGTCTCCCGAGGAGGTTATAGGAAAATTTGTGAGCTTTGAGCTAATGATTAAAGGCTCAAAGAAAATCATCGAGCAAGGCACCTCCTCCACGCCCGAGGCACAACCCGTCGCATTCAAGGCGACGGAAGAAAAGAAGGAGGAGGCTACTCCAAGTCGAACACCCATCGACGCCTCCAAGCTCGACAACGAGGAGATGGCGCTCATCATCAAGAGCTTTCACCAATCCTCAAGCAAAGGAGGGGAAAAGACTACAAACCCCGCTCCAAGAAAATGTGCTACAAATGTGGTAAGCCCGGTCATTTATTGCTAAATGTCCATTATCTAGTGATAGTGACAGGGGCGACGACAAGAAGGGGAGAAGAAAGGAGAAGAAGTGACACTACAAGAAGAAGGGCGGCGATGCCCACGTGTGCCGCGAGTGGGACTCCGACGAGAGCTCCACCGACTCCTCCTCCGACGAGGACGCCGCCAACATCGCCGTCACCAAGGGACTTCTCTTCCCCAACATCGGCCACAAGTGCCTCATGGCAAAGGACGGCAAAAGGAAGAAGGTTAAATCCAAATCCCACTAAATATGAGTCCTCTAGTGATGATAATGCTAGTGATGAGGAAGATAATTTGCGTACTCTTTTTGCCGACCTCAACATGCAACAAAAGGAAAAACTAAATGAGCTAATTAGTGCCATCCATGAGAAGGATGATCTCTTGGACTCCCAAGAGGACTTCCTAATCAAGGAAAATAAAAAGCATGTTAAGGTTAAGAATGCTTATGCTCTAGAGGTAGAAAAATGTGAGAAATTATCTAGTGAGCTAAGCATATGCCATGACACTATTGCCAACCTTAGAAATGAAAATGCCAAATTAATTTCTAAGGTTGATTCTCATGTTTGCAATGTTTCAACTTCCAATCCTAGAGATGATAATGTTGATTTACTTGCTAGGATTGATGAGTTGAATGTTTCTCTTGCTAGCCTTAAGATTGAAAATGAAAAATTAATTGCTAAGGCTAAAGAATTAGATGTTTGCAATGTTACAATTTCCAATTAGAGATAACAATGATATATTACGTGCTAAGATTGTTGAACTTAATTCTTGCAAACCCTCTACATCTACCATTGAGCATGTCACTATTTGTACTAGATGTAGAGATATTGATGTTGATGCTATTCATGATCACATGGCTTTAATTAAACAACAAAATGATCATATAGCATTATTAGATGCTAAAATTGCCGAGCATAACTTAGAAAGTGAAAAATTTAAATTTGCTAGAAGTATGCTCTATAATGGGAGACGCCCTGGCATCAAGGATGGCATTGGCTTCCAAAGGGGAGACAATGTCAAACTTAATGCCCCTCCTAAAAATTTGTCAAACTTTGTTAAGGGCAAGGCTCCCATGCCTCAGGATAACGAGGGTTACATTTTGTACCCTGCCGGTTATCCCGAGAGCAAATTAGAAGAATTCATTCTAGGAAGTCTCACTCTGGCCCTAATGCTTTTATGTATAAGGGTGAGACATCTAGCTCTAGGCAACCAACCCGTGCTAAGTTGCCTAGAAAGAAAACTCCTAGTGCATCAAATGATCATGGCATTTCATTTAAGACTTTTGATACATCTTATGTGCTTACTAACAAATCCGGCAAGGTAGTTGCCAAGTTTGTTGGGGGCAAACACAAGGGCTCCAAGACTTGTGTTTGGGTACCCAAAGTTCTTGTTTCTAATGCCAAAGGACCCAAAACCGTTTGGGTACCTAAAATCAAGAACTAAACTTGTTTTGTAGGTTTATGCATCCGGGGGCTCAAGTTGGATCATCGATAGCGGGTGCACAAACCACATGACAGGGGAGAAGAAGATGTTCTCCTCCTACGAGAAAAACCAAGATCCCCAACGAGCTATCACATTCGGGGATGGTAATCAAGGTTTGGTCAAAGGTTTGGGTAAAATTGCTATATCTCCTGACCATTCCATTTCCAATGTTTTTCTTGTAGATTCCTTAGATTACAATTTGCTTTCCGTATCTCAATTATGTCAAATGGGCTACAACTGTCTATTCACTGATGTAGGTGTCACTGTCTTTAGAAGAAGTGATGATTCAATAGCTTTTAAGGGAGTGTTAGAGGGTCAGCTATACTTGGTAGATTTTGATAGAGCTGAACTTGACACTTGCTTAATTGCTAAGACTAACATGGGTTGGCTCTGGCACCGCCGACTAGCTCATGTTGGAATGAAGAATCTTCATAAGCTTCTAAAGGGAGAGCACATTTTAGGACTAACAAACGTTCATTTTGAGAAAGACAGGATTTGTAGCGCATGCCAAGCCGGGAAGCAAGTTGGCACTCATCATCCACACAAGAACATCATGACAAGTGACAGGCCACTGGAGCTCCTACACATGGATTTATTCGGCCCGATCGCTTAAATAAGCATCAGCGGGAGTAAGTACTGTCTAGTTATTGTGGATGATTATTCTCGCTTCACTTGGGTGTTCTTTTTGCAGGAAAAATCCCATACCCAAGAGACATTAAAGGGATTCTTGAGACGGGCTCAAAATGAGTTCGGCTTAAGGATCAAGAAAATTAGAAGCGACAACGGCACGGAGTTCAAGAACTCACAAATTGAAGGCTTCCTTGAGGAGGAGGGCATCAAGCATGAGTTCTCTTCTCCCTACACTCCACAACAAAATGGTGTAGTGGAGGGAAGAATCGAACTCTATTGGACATGGCAAGAAACCATGCTTGATGAGTACAAGACACCAGATCGATTTTGGACCGAGGCGGTCAACACCGCTCGCTACGCCATCAACCGGTTATATCTACACCGAATCCTCAAGAAGACATCCTATGAACTCTGAAAGGATCACGATGCCCAAGAGGGGGGGTGAATTGGGCTTTTCTAAAAATCAACACAATAAAACCTAAGCAAGAGCTAAGCAAGAGCCCAACTTCACCCCAACAACTAGCACTAAGAATATAAAACTAGAAATGCAACAATGCTAAGACAATACTTCAAATACTTGCTAAACAAATACACAATGTAAAGTGCTTGAATTAAGTGCGGAATGTAAAGCAAGGTTTAGAAGACTCCTCCAATTTTTTCCGAGGTATCGAAGAGTCAGCACTCTCCACTAGTCCTCGTTGGAGCACCCGCGCAAGGGTATCGCTCCCCCTTGGTCCTCGCAAGAACCAAGTGCTCACTACGAGATGATCCTTTGCCACTCCGGCGCGGTGGATCCCTCGAGACCGCTTACAAACTTGAGTCGGGTCACCAAACAAGATCTTCACGGTGATCACCGAGCTCCCAACGCCACCAAGCCGTCTAGGTGATGCCGATCACCAAGAGTAACAAGCCGTAGACTTTGGCTTGACCAAGAGAAGCCTAATGCAAGTGGTGTGTGCTCTAGGTGGCTCTCGCTAGCGCTAATGAGGAACAAAACGCGAATTAAGATTCTCTAATCTCCTCACTAGGCTTTTGGTGCTTGCAATGCTCTAGCAATGTGCTGGAATAAATGTGGAGTGCAAGATAATGAATATGGTGGGTGGAAGGGGTATAATAGCCCTCACCCACCAACTAGCCGTTACAGGCAACTTTCTGCGCACTGGCGCACTGGACAGTCCGGTGCGCCACCGGTGCGCCAACGGTGCGCCACCGGTGCGCCAACGGTCGTTTCCAAACGGCTAGTTCTGACAGCTAGCCGTTGGACTCATGGCACACCGGACAGTGAACAGTCACTGTCCGGTGCACACCGGACAGTCCGGTGCGATGTCCGGTGCGCCACTAAAATTCAACTCTGAAACCTGCGCTCTCAAGTTTCTGTGGAGGGAAAGCCTCTGCCCGGACCAGCCTGGCCCCACCTGGCAGAGGGTGCACGGACAGTCCGGTGCACACCGGACAGTCCGGTGCCCCAGGGCCAGAAACACTAACTCTTGTTTTTCAGCTGATTTTAAAATCGGTTTTCGTTCTAACTTGTGAGTGAGTTCTAGAGTGACACCTAGCACTGTATGTGAGTGTGATTGTGCACCAACACTACACTAGAAACTCTCTTGGTCAAACTACTCATCGACAACCCCTCTTTATAGTACGGCTAAAAGAGAATAAAAGACCTAACTAAATCGTGAGTGTCCACATCTCCTTGACACTCGGACTCCGTAGACCTTCACCTTTTGTTTCGTCGTTTTAGCCGTCGCTTCAAGTTCTTATCTCCGGGATTGTTTTCACCGTTGTAGAACTTCTACCTGTCATGCGACCTAACTTACCATTTGTCTCTGCAAAACACGTTAGTCACATATAATATTACGTTGTCATTAATCACTAAACCAACCATGGGCCTAGATGCTTTCAATCTCCCCCTTTTTGGTGATTGATGACAACCCTACAAGTTTTGTGAGAGTAGTTTGTTTTGAAGTTTCTGTCAATAGAAAGAATGGTTAGTTATACTTAGTAATTTTTGACAGAAAGAACGTGTACCATAATAATAAGAGTGAGCGCATACACATCATAAGATTCTTGTTCATATAAAAGTGAAGTTAAATCAATGAAACAAGAACTAGAAGAGTGGTAAAATATAAGGTGAAAACATAATACACACAGTCAATCATAAGCAACGAGAGTATATGTCGAGTTTGTGAGCCAAAAACATCAAGCTAGTACAGAGAGTAGCAAGCACATATATTACATCAAAATGACTCTCTACTAACTCTCTAACTCCCCCTAGCTCTCACAACTCATATCTCTCCCCTTTGGCGTCAAACACCAAAAGGGTACCCGAACTAAACATCTGAAGCAGGAGGAGGAGGCGGGGGCGCATCCGGTCGCGGTCGAGGCAGCAGAGCGAACGCCGGCGGAGGGTCAGAGTCAGTCTCAGATCCAGGATCTGCGGTAGAAGCTGGAGCTGGTACTGACTCGGACTGAGGCCACGCTGCAGGAGCTACCGAAACAGAAGAGGTCACAGATACTGCCACAACAGTAGTGGTAACAGCAGATGCTGGTGGCACTGGCGGCTGCGGGCAGACAGAGCTGAGAACTGGAGAGGTGAACGCCAAAGTGACCGGCCGGAGCGGAGAGGTACCAACAGGGGGTCCTGACAAAATCGATGGCACAACAGGAGCGTGAAGCGGAGGAGGTGGAGCAGACTGAACTGGAGAAACTGAGACACCAGACTGCTGAAGCATAAGAGCCATGAATGCCCGACTCTCAGCCGATCCTGAAGTAGCAGCTGCTGAAGTGCATCCTGCCTGTCCTGCATGTTCTGAAACATCGAGAGCATCCTCTCGGATAACCGGGCCTGCTCGCTGCCAGGTGAGCCTGCTGCTGAGTGATAGACTGGAGAAACGAAGCAAGAGCAGGGTCCATAGTCGGAGGGGCAGCGGGGGCAGCACTGGAACTCCCAGCCTCATGATCATGTGAGCGTGGAGGCATAGGAGGCGGAGGAGGAACCCCAAAATCATCATCATCATCATCATCATCATCAGCTGCTGTACCCTGAGTGTCGAACTGACGAAGAGCTGCATCCTCGGCCTGAGAGTCAAAAACAAGAGTAGAAGCTGGCACAGGAATCTCAGGATAGGATCAAAAACGAGGCGAGAGGCCTCAAGGGTGCCCTGAAACCGAGGAGGCTGAATCAGCTGCGCAAAGATGTGGCACAAGTAGTGAGCATAGGGCAACTGCCGACGAGCACGAATCCCATCCAAAACGGTGTCCTCGATCTCACAAAGCAGGAAGTCCACAACGTCAAACTCAGAGTGAGAGACCAGGGCACCAAGGAGCCAAAGCTGAATATGTGTGGTAGCCTCCCTGTATCCCATCCTCGGCAGAAGAGTCCGTCGGATAAGCTCAAATAAGTACTTGGCTGCTGTGGTGAAATCTGCCGGTGAACGTCGCGACCCATCTGTGAAGGGCGGGCGGAACAGAGCCGCGATGTGAGCTGTACCCAGAGCCACACCGCCGTGAGGGCGACGAGGAGGGTCAGAAGTGCCGTAGCAGAGGCTGTGAAGACGAGTCGTCGACTCGGGGAATCCAAAAAGCTGGCGGATCTGACTGGCAGTAATGGTGACATCCTCGCGCTCAAAACGAAACCTCATCCAGTGATGATCCGGGTCTATCCATACAGAGGCGTAGAAGACTCGTACCCACTCAACATACCTGCCGCTGGTAGTCAAAAGGGTGAAGGCCAGGCAGATAGGTGAGGTGTGCCTCAGAGTCAGCACCGGCTGCAAGCAGAAAGGCTGGAAGATCTAAAAGCTGGTGCACTCGCAGAGCTATCTGAGCAGACATCTGAGCTCTGAAAAACGACTCCTGAATACGTGTGCTGAAAAGGTCACCTGCTGCAGGATCTCTCTGAGCTGGTAGCCAAGACTCCACGGGTACGTATCTGAACCTACGTACCCGTGCCGCTGTAGCACGCTGAAGGTCAAATAGTCGAGGATCCGTAGCCAGTGGTTGTACCTCAGTCTCATCGCGCTCGGAATCGAGGTGGAGGGACAGGAGGAGCTGAAGCGGGAGCAGGAGGAGGAGGAGCAGTGGAAGCTGGCGTGGTGGAGGTAGTGGGTATGGCTATGGTGGTGGATGGCGCAACAGGAGTAACGGGAGCAGGCAGAGTGGGTGGCGGTGTGGAAGCAGAGGTGTGAGTGGAGGAGCGCCGGGAGGCGAGACGACGAACACGATATGCGATCTGATCTGACGGAGTCTGTGGCTGATCTCCAAGCTCGGCCTGCGCAGCGGCTGCTGCAGCTGCTGCTGCTGCACGGGCTGCCCTGTCCGAACGCCGCTTCTTGCGGCCTTCCTGTTGCTCTAAGTAGACTGTCTTGCCCTTGACCTGCCTGAAGGGGCGACGAGGATCCTCATCATCGCCTCCCCCTGGCGCCGACACATTCTTCGTGCGCGGCATCCTGAACTGATGTCTGCAAATGAGAGAGAGTGACTAAGCACAGAGCGAAAATGTCCTGATTAGCAGAAGATGAGATGACTACCTGGAAAGCTCACACGAGAGGTGACGATCCAGGCAGAACAGGAGACGGCACACAGCCAATCATGGTCACTGAAATCACAGAAGAGGTGAGCACGTATTAGTCACATAGTCATAAGTATATGAAATGTGAATAAATACATACACAGAGAAATATGGCACAGAAAACACGAGACGAGACGATCGATAGGTCAAACGGCGTGAAAACGACGTTTGAACGATAAATAGTGTCATAGGAGGTTTGGAATTTGAATTGAGGCACGAAACGACATGGAATTGAGCCGATACTTCACGAATAGGTTTATGTAGGTGAATATGAGTGAAGTGTGTGCTTGGTTTGAATTTAGGCGAAGAAAAAGAGATTTGGGCACTCGGCTCGGAAACGATCGCTCGAAACGGGGAATTTGGTGAAATTTAAGCCTGGAATCTCGAATTGGCGTGAAATTTGGCAAGAGTGTTACTGGAAGTGTTGTGACGGTGCCTGAAAAATTTGGGTTCAATTGGAGCATTTTTGGCTGGTTTGGGCATTTCACCGAGCACGTGACGTGCGGAGATCTAGGGTTTCGGTGAAACGGCTATTTGAGGTGGGAAAACCCTCCCGAAGGAGCTGAGAACCTGCAGGAGTACTCAAGGAATACAGGGGAACACATTTCACAACATGGATGCACACGATTTCACAGGATTTGGAATTTGGCAAAAGGGGTGGAATGGAGGTGCTTTACTGCCTCAGACAGAGAACTGAGAGGAGAGAAGACAGGGGAGGAAGGGAGGCTGCTCACCGAGAAGCACTGGTCGGGGTCGCCGGAGCTCCACCGGAGACAGGGCACGCCGGTGGTGGGAGATCGCCGGCGGGGAGAGGGAGTCGCCAGAGAGACGGAGAGAACGGCTGGTGAAATGAGCCTCTGGCTCGGTCTCGTGGAGGCCTTTTTTTAAAACGCGATATGGGCGCACCGGACAGTCTACAGTGCCTGTCCGGTGCACACCGGACAGTGCACAGTAGCTATCCGGTGAACCACCGGACAACGCACAAAAAGGAAGCGCGCGGCTGCCGGTGCACCGGACATTGCACAGTGCAGTGTCCGGTGCACATCGGACTGTCCGGTGAGCCCAGACAGAGGGGAGTTTGGAAAATTTTGAATTTTTCTATCTAACTCTCAACCAAACCAAATCTCAACTTATAATCACACAAAATAACACTTGTTGGGGACAGGTATTGGCACCCTCATATACTTTTCAAAATATTTTGCCATAGGCTAGATAATTTTTAGAGAAAATAGGCAAATGGTGAAATTTGCATTTTGGCTTGCACTAGGGTTTTCATGAGTGAATTGAGTGTTGAATACTCCCCCTAAGTGCAGTACCTCATGCATATTTCAAGAACCAACAATTGCATAAAAAGTAAGAATTTAAGTGCTAAAAGCTAAGACTTGTCAAGTTGACCCGAGTTAAGCTTTTTCACTCGCTTTGTTGGCGGTTATCTCAACTAGGTTAGACAAGCCCTAGATGCAATACAAGAAATTTAAACATGCAATGCAAGCTTGACAATACCATTTGACATTTTACTTAAAATTCTGAGATCAAGAATATTTAGTTCATTCCTCAACATGCAAAAGCGGGTCTTATCAAGTGGCTTAGTGAAAATATCCGCTAATTGATCTTCCGACCTCACTCCTTCTAAAATGATATCTCCTTTAGCAACATGATCTCTAAGGAAGTGATGACGGATATCAATGTGCTTGGTGCGAGAGTGTTGTACAGGATTATTAGCAATTTTAACAGCACTCTCATTGTCACACAACAAAGGTACCTTTTCTAGAACTACGCCATAGTCTAGAAGGGTTTGTTTCATATATAAAAATCTGTGTGCAACAAGCACCCGCGGCAATGTATTCCGCTTCGGCAGTTGACAAGGCAACACTGTTTTGCTTTTTGGATGTCCATGAAACTAGTGATCTACCAAGCAGGTGGCATCCCCAGAAGTACTTTTCCTATCAATTTTGCAACTGGCATAATCCGAATCGGAATAGCCAATTAAATCAAAAGTAGCTCCTTTGGGATACCACAGACCAACGCTTGTGGTGAGCCTGAGATACCTAAGAATTCTCTTAACAGCACGAAGATGAGCTTTCTTAGGATTAGATTGAAATCTAGCACACATGCAGACACTAAACATGATATCAGGCCTAGATGCGGTAAGGTACAATAGACTACCAATCATAGAACGGTAGAGAGTTTGATTAACCGGGTTACCTCCCTCATCTAAGTCGAGATGTCCATTTGTAGGCATGGGGGTCTTGATTGGTTTGCACTTCTCCATGTTGAACCTTTTCAACAAGTCTTTGGTATACTTCTCTTGTGAGAGAAAGTTACCGTCTTTCATTTGCTTGACTTGAAAGCCGAGGAAGTACGTTAGCTCACCAATCATTGACATCTCGAACTCCTTCGACATCAACTCACCAAATTCCTTGCAATGATAGTCATTTGTCGAGCCAAAGATTATATCATCAACATACTTGACAAATGAAAATATCACCGTTATGTTTCTTTGTGAAGAGAGTTGTGTCGACGGTCCCGATCTTGAAGCCCTTTTCGATGAGGAAGTCGCGAAGGCGCTCATACCAAGCCCTTGGAGCTTGCTTTAGCCCATAAAGCGCCTTGGACAACCTGTAAGCATGGTTAGGATATCTAGGGTCTTCAAATCCAGGCGGTTGCTCAACATATACAAGTTCATTTATGAAGCCATTTAAAAATGCACTTTTTACATCCATTTGATAAAGTTTTATCTCATAGCATGATGCATATGCAAGTAGGATACGGATGGCTTCCAGTCGAGCAACCGGTGCAAAGGTCTCTCCAAAATCTAAGCCTTCAACTTGGGAGAATCCCTTTGCAACAAGTCTTGCCTTGTTTCTTACAATCACACCTTGATCATCTTGTTTGTTTCTGAACACCCACTTTGTTCCAATGATTCTTGCATCTTGTGGGGGCTTCTCCAGGGTCCAAACTTCGTTACGGGTGAAGTTGTTAAGTTCTTCATGCATGGCATTCACCCAGTCCGGATCCTGTAGCGCCTCATCTATACAAGTAGGCTCAACACAAGAAACAAAGGAGTGATGTTCAATAAAAGAAGCATGTCTATGGGATCGAGTAATAACCCCTTGTGAAGGACTCCCGATGATTTGGTTTTGAGGATGAGCTTGAAGTAGTGATGAATTCTCCTGTTGACCACTTGGGAAGAAGATCCTGGAGCATCAACATCTTCGGCTTGTACCCTTGCTTGTTCATGAGAGACAAATGTATCTTCATTTGCATGCCTCTCATCTTTATCATCATCTTGTGGTACATTTGATGAAGAAGGCCTGTCAATGTTTTGCACCTCTTCTTCATCTTCTTTTGGTTTGATAGCTCCAATTGGCATGTTCTTCATTGCTTCCCTAAGTGGCTCATCACCTACATCATCAAAATTCTCAAGTGCTCCTTGGGAGCCATTAGTCTCATCAAATTCCACATCATATGTTTCTTCTACCACGCCAGTGGCATGATTGAATACTCGATAGCTTTGGACTTTAATGAATAACCCAAAAGAAAACCAATATCACAACGTCTTTGAAACTTCCCTAGGTGATGGCGTTTCTTGAAGATGTAGCATTTGCATCCAAACACCCGAAAGAAGGAGACGTCTGGCTTTTTCCCATTTAGCAGTTCATAGGGAGTCTTCTCAAGCAGCCGGTGAGGAAATAGCCTGTTTGATGCATAACATGCAGTGTTGACAGCTTCGGCCCAAAACCTCTCCGGTGTGTTATACTCATCAATCATTGTTCTTGCAAGAGTGATCAAGGTCCGTCTTCCTTTCAAGAACTCCATTTTGTTGAGGTGTGTATGTTGCAGATACTTCATGCTTGATCCCAATTTCATCACAGTACTCATGAATGTTGGTGTTGTCAAATTCTTTTGCCATTGTCACTTCTAATCTTCTTGATCTTGCAATCAAATTCATTTTGTGCTTTCTTGGCAAACTTCTTGAATATAGATGCAACTTCAGATTTGTCATGGAGAAAGAACACCCAAGTGTATCTTGAGAAGTCATCAACAATCACTAGACAGTAGAGGTTGCCACCGGCACTTACATAATTTGTAGGTCCAAATAAATCCATATGAAGTAGTTCCAGTGGCCTTGATGTTGACATGAAAGCTTTAGTAGGATGTGTATTAGCAACTTGCTTTCCAGCTTGACATGCACTACATGGCTTGTCTTTTTCAAACACCACATCCTTTAATCCTCTAACCATGTCTTTCTTTAATACCTTCTTGAGTGTGCTCATCCCAACATGTGCAAGCCTCCTATGCCAGAGCCATCCAAGTGAAGCTTTGGTGAAGAGGCAAGTTCTTAAGTCTGCATCTTCTGAAGTGAAATCCACTAAGTAGAGGTTGTTGTACCTAAAACCTTTGAACACCATTGATTCATCATCCATCTTTGTTACAATAACCTATGTTGGAGTGAATAAGCATTGAAGTCCAAGATCACAAAGTTGACCCACTGATAATAAATTGAAGCTCAAAGGTGCAACTAAGAGAACATTTGATATTGATAGATCATTTGAGATTGCCACCTTGCCAAGTCCTTGCACTTTCCTTTTGAATTGTCTCCAAATGTGATTTTATCTTGACCATCAACATTTTCATCCAGTGAGGTGAACATCCGTGGGTTGCCTGTCATATGTTGTGTGCATCCACTGTCAATAACCCAATGGCTCCCACCGGTCTTGTAGTTCACCTACACCCACAGACAATTCAAGCTTGAGTTTTGAGGGCCCTATATTGCATAGGACCAGTAACTCTCTCAATCAAGGACTTTGCAACCCAGATTTGTCTAGGTCTACTCTTGTTTGGTGGACCTAGGAATGTAACTTTGACCTTTCCATTTGCAACCTTTCTTAGAACATAATGAGCATTGAAAGCAAATGGTCTTGAGTGCTTAGGCAAGGGAGTTGGTGGTTTGGCTTTGCAGTTGTGGGCAAAATGACCTTCATTTCCACACTCAAAGCATTTGATAGGCCTGTGAGTCTGCTTTGGCTTGTATTGAGTGGTAGCTTCTTTTGCACAAAAGCATTGTATCCAATACCACTCTTGTTGTTTTTCATGACAGTGTTCATAAGCAGCTCATTTTGGAGGTATTGACCCTTGTTGAACTTTGCACACTTGTTGCAAGATGTTCATTTTCACTTTTTAGTTTCTTGACCTCATTTTTAAGCCTTTGATTATCCACTGCCAACTCATTGTTGAAATCATTGTTCTCAATAGCAACCTTTCCTCTAGTAGTTGCATCAGTCAAGTAATTCTTCAATTTTTGGTTGTCTAACATCAGGACTTCAACTTTTTCAGTCAATTCAGCATGTAGACTAGTTTGCTCTTCTTGACTCAAATCATCACATGAGGTTGCTACATCAATCTTAACAACTGGGTTAATAGCCTCATGTGTTTTGCAAGATAAAGTTCATTTTCAACAAGAAGATTGTCATGATCAAATTTAATTTGAGTATAGTCTTCCTTGATCTTTACTAGTCTATTTTGCAACTCCCTATTAGCTTCATTTAATTTGTCATATTTTTCCTTAGCATCTTTTAGGGAGTTTGTGAGCTCATTTACAGTTGATGACATAGTTTTATTTTCTTCTTTTATTTCATCACTAGCCTTTATAAACTATGTCATATTTTGCATTTAAAGATTCATTTTCATTTTTCAACCTCACATTTAGCCTTTGACTTTCTAATGATTTGAGTATATTCTTTAAGCAAGTCAGCTAGCTCATCATATGAAGGTGAAGCAAATTCCTCATCACTATCACTATCACTATCATCAGTAATATCATTTTGTACCTTCCGTTCACCCCTAGCCATGAGGCATAGGTGAGAAGTCGATGATGGCGATGGTGGTGAAGAGAAGTCCCCGGCGATGGCGGCAACTTTTTCATCATTCTCTTCTTCACTTGAAGAAGATCCACTTGATGATTCAATGTCAGTGAGCCAGTCACCAACAATGTATGCCTTTCCATTCTTCTTCTTGTGGAACCTCTTTTGCTTCCCATCTTTCTTCTTGAAAAATTTCTTTTCCTTCTTTTCATCGTCGCTGTCATCTTCTTTCTTGCCCTTGAACTTGTTCTTCTTAGGCTTGGTACATAGATGAGCAAGATGACCAAGCTCTCCACAGTTATAGCAATCCATCTCAGAGATGGGCTTTCTTTTGCTGGAAAAGAATTTCTTCTTTCTTGAATCAAATTTGATGCCTTCTCTGTTGAGCTTCTTTAGCATCTTGGTGGTCTTCCTCACCATCAAGGCAATGTTAGCATCAAGATCATCATCACTTGAGGATTCTTCCTCAATTTGTACTTTGGATTTTCCTTTCTTTCATGATTTGCTTTGAGAGCCAAATCCTTTCTTTTGGAAGATGATTCTTCTTTGTCGTTGATGTGCATGTACATCTCATGAGCATTGATCTTTCCCAAAATCTGTGTAGGTGTGGTAACTGAAAGATCCATTTGATGTAGCACAGTGACAATGTGTCCATATTTGTCTATTGGGAGGACACTGAGAATCTTCCTCACAACATCCGGTTGTGAGATTTGAGTAAGCCCCAATCCATTAACTTCCTCTACAAGAATATTGAGACGTGAGTACATGGCATTGGCATTTTCATTAGCAAGCATTTCAAAAGAATTTAACTTTCGCATGGCTATGTGATATCTCTCCTCACGCTCACTTCTAGTTCCTTCGTGTAGAGCACAAATGTCCATCCACAAATCATGGGCATTTTTATGATTTCTTACTCTATTGAACACATCTTTGCAAAGGCCTCTAAAAAGGGTGTTTTTGGCCTTAGCATTCCATTTCTCATAATTGAACTCATCACCTACAAGATTTGTGCGATCTCTAGGTTCGGGGAATCCTTGTGTGGCGGCTTTATAGACACCAATGTCTATAGCCTCTAAGTATGCTTCCATACGAATTTTCCAATAAGGAAAATCGTCACCATCAAAAACAGGAGGAGGTCCATCCCCAACGGACATCGTAACTCTAGCGGTTAAGCTAATCTATGAGCAACTTGGCTCTGATACCAATTGAAAGGATCACGATGCCCAAGAGGGGGGTGAATTGGGCTTTTCTAAAAATCAACACTAAATAAAACCTAAGCAAGAGCTAAGCAAGAGCCCAACTTCACCCCAACAACTAGCACTAAGAATATAAAACTAGAAATGCAACAATGCTAAGACAATACTTCAAATACTTGCTAAACAAATACACAATGTAAAGTGCTTGAATTAAGTGCGGAATGTAAAGCAAGGTTTAGAAGACTCCTCCAATTTTTCCCGAGGTATCGAAGAGTCGGCACTCTCCACTAGTCCTCGTTGGAGCACCCGCGCAAGGGTATCGCTCCCCCTTGGTCCTCGCAAGAACCAAGTGCTCACTACGAGATGATCCTTTGCCACTCCGGCGCGGTGGATCCCTCGAGACCGCTTACAAACTTGAGTCGGGTCACCAACAAGATCTTCACGGTGATCACCGAGCTCCCAACGCCACCAAGCCGTCTAGGTGATGCCGATCACCAAGAGTAACAAGCCGTAGACTTTCGCTTGACCAAGAGAAGCCTAATGCAAGTGGTGTGTGCTCTAGGTGGCTCTCGCTAGCGCTAATGAGGAACAAAACGCGAATTAAGATTCTCTAATCTCCTCACTAGGCTTTTGGTGCTTGCAATGCTCTAGCAATGTGCTGGAATAAATGTGGAGTGCAAGACAATGAATATGGTGGGTGGAAGGGGTATAAATAGCCCTCACCCACCAACTAGCCGTTACAGACAACTTTCTGCGCACTGGAGCACCGGACAGTCTGGTGCGCCACCGGTGCGCCAACGGTGCGCCACCGGTGCGCCAACGGTCGTTTCCAACGGCTAGTTCTGACAGCTAGCCGTTGGACTCATGGCACACCGGACAGTGAACAGTCACTGTCCGGTGCACACCGGACAGTCCGGTGCGATGTCCGGTGCGCCACTAAAATTCAACTCTGAAACCTGCGCTCTCGGGTTTCTGTGGAGGGAAAGCCTCTGCCCCGGACCAGCCTGGCCCCACCTGGCAGAGGGTGCACCGGACAGTCCGGTGCACACCGGACAGTCCGGTGCCCCAGGGCCAGAAACACTAACTCTTGTTTTTCAGCTGATTTTAAAATCGGTTTTCGTTTCTAACTTGTGAGTAAGTTCTAGAGTGACACCTAGCACTGTATGTGAGTGTGATTGTGCACCAACACTACACTAGAACTCTCTTGGTCAAACTACTCATCGACAACCCCTCTTTATAGTACGGCTAAAAGAGAATAAAAGACCTAACTAAATCGCGAGTGTCCACATCTCCTTGACACTCGGACTCCGTAGACCTTCACCTTTTGTTTCGTCGTTTTAGCCGTCGCTTCAAGTTCTTATCTCCGGGATTGTTTTCACCGTTGTAGAACTTCTACCTGTCATGCGACCTAACTTACCATTTGTCTCTGCAAAACACACGTTAGTCACATATAATATTACGTTGTCATTAATCACTAAAACCAACCAGGGGCCTAGATGCTTTCAAACTCCTAACCGGTAAAAAGCCCATATTTCATATTTTAGAGTTTTTGGTAGCAAATGCTTTATTCTTGTTAAAAGAGGTAGAAAATCTAAATTTGCTCCTAAAACTGTAGAAGGCTTTTTACTAGGATATGACTCAAACACAAGGGCATATAGAGTCTATAACAAGTCTTCAGGACTTGTTGAAGTTTCTTGTGACGTTGTGTTTGATGAGACTAACGGCTCTCAAGTAGAGCAAGTTGATCTTGATGAGATAGGTGAAGAACAGGCTCCGTGCATCGCGCTAAGGAACATGTCCATTGGGGATGTGTGTCCTAAGGAATCCGAAGAGCCTCCACATGCACAAGATCAACCATCCTCCTCCACACAAGCATCTCCACCAACCCAAAATGAGGACGAGGCTCAAGTTGATAAAGAGGAAGAACAAAATGATGAGCCACCTCAAGATGACGGCAATGATCAAGGGGGAGATGCAAATGATGAAGACAAGGAGGATGAAGAACCTAGGCCGCCACACCCAAGAGTCCACCAAGCAATCCAACGAGATCACCCCATCGACACCATCCTCGGCGACATTCATAAGGGGGTAACCACTCGATCTCGTGTTGCACATTTTTGTGAGCATTACTCTTTTGTTTCCTCTATTGGGCCACACAGGGTAGAGGAAGCACTTCAAGATTCGAGATGTCTATGATGGGGAGTTGAAGTATTTTCTAGGATTCCAAGTCAAGCAACTCCAAGAGGGCACCTTCATTAGTCAAACAAAGTGTACTCAAGACATTCTAACCAAGTTTGGAATGAAGGATGCCAAGCCCATCAAGACTCCCATGGGAACCAATGGGCATCTCGACCTCGACACGGGAGGTAAGTCCGTGGATCAAAAGGTATACCGGTCGATGATTGGTTCATTACTCTATTATGTGCATCTCGACCAGACATTATGCTTTCCGTGTGCATGTGTGCAAGATTCCAAGCCGACCCTAAGGAATCACACCTTACGGCCGTAAAACGAATCTTGAGATATTTGGCTTATACTCCTAAGTTTGGGCTTTGGTACCCTCGGGGATCCACATTTGATTTGATTGGTTATTCGGATGCCGATTGGGCGGGGTGCAAAATCAATAGGAAGAGCACATTGGGGACTTGCCAGTTCTTGGGAAGATCCTTGGTGTCTTGGGCTTCAAAGAAGCAAAATTCAGTCGCTCTTTCTACCGCCGAAGCCGAGTACATTGCCGCAGGCCATTGTTGCGCGCAATTGCTTTGGATGAGGCAAACCCTGCGGGACTATGGTTACAAATTAACCAAAGTTCCTCTTCTATGTGATAATGAAAGTGCAATCCGCATGACGGATAATCCCGTTGAGCATAGCCGCACTAAACACATAGCCATTCGGTATCATTTTCTTAGGGATCACCAACAAAAGGGGGATACCGAGATTGCATATATTAACACTAAAGATCAATTAGCCGATATCTTTACCAAGCCTCTTGATGAACAAACTTTTACCAAACTTAGGCATGAGCTCAATATTCTTGATTCTAGAAATTTCTTTTGCTAACTTGCACACATAGCTCTTAAGTATACCTTTGATCATGTCTCTTTTATATATGCTATGACTAATGTGTTTTCAAGTGTATTTCAAACCAAGTCATAGGTATATTGAAAGGGAATTGGAGTCTTCGGCGAAGACAAGGCTTCCACTCCACTCTATTACTCATCCTTCGCCGTCGCTCCGCATCGCTCTCCATCTTTGGTATAATCTTCCCTCATATGTTTATTTGCCAAAGGGGAGAAAGTAGTTGTCAAAGGGCCTATATTTCATTCCAAGTATCCGTTTTTGGCGATTCATGCCAAAGGGGGAGAAATTTCAAATTAATGATTTTCATGCCAAAGGACCGCACCACCACCCTAATTTTAAAATTAATGATTTTCAAATTGGTAAATTTCAAATTAGTATCTCTTTGTGTTTTAAAGGGGAGAAAGTGGTATTTTCAAAATTGATATCTTAAAACCCTCTTGAACACTAAGAGGAGAATTTATTGAGGGGGAGTTTTGTTTAGTCAAAGGAAAAGCATTTGAAACAAGGGGAGAAAATTTCAAACTTAAAAATGCTTCACAAAAATCTTATTCATTTACCTTTGACTATTTTGCAAAAGGACTTTAAAAAGGATTTGCAAAAACAAAACATGTGGTGCAAGCGTGGTCCAAAATGTTAAAAAAATAAAAGAAACAATCCATGCATATCTAGTAAGTGATATTTATTGGCTCAATTCTAAGTAACCTTTGCACTTACATTTTGCAAACTAGTTCAATTATGCATTTCTATACTTGCTTTGGTTTGTGTTGGCATCAATCACCAAAAAGGGGGAGATTGAAAGGGAATTAGGCTTACACCTATTTCCTATACTAATTTTGGTGGTTGAATTGCCCAACACAAATAATTGGACTAACTAGTTTGCCCAAGTTTATAAGTCCTACAGGTACAAAAGATTCACCATAAGCCAATAAAAAGACCAAGAAAAAGGGTTCAAACAAAGGAGCTAAGGGACAACCGAAGGCACCCTGGTCGGGCGCACCGGACTGTCCGGTGTGCCACCGGACAGTGTCCGGTGCACCAGGGAAGATTGACTTCAAACTCTTCACCTTCGGGAATTCTCAGAGCCGGCGCGCTATAATTCACCGGACTGTACATCGGACAGTGTCCGGTGCTCCAAGGAGGCGCGGCTCTGAACTCGCCAGTCTCGGGAATTCCCATCGGCTGCTCCGCTATAATTCACCGGACATATCCGGTGTACACCGGACTGTCCGGTGTAACTGCGGGGCAACGGCTACTTCAGGCGCCAACGGCTACTTGCAACGCATTAAATGCGCGCTAGCGCGGGCAGAGGTCAGGCACGCCCATGCTGGCGCACCGGACACCCTACAGTTCATGTCCGGTGCGCCACCGGTCATCCAGGCGGGCCCAGCGTCAGAGCTCCAACGGTCGGAACCCTAACATTCGGGTGACGTGGCTGGCGCACCGGACTGTCCGGTGCACCATGCGACAGACAGCCTCCACCCAAACGGCTAGTTTGGTGGTTGGGGCTATAAATACCCCCAACCACCCCCACATTCAAGTCATCCAAGTTTTCCACTTCTCAACCACTTACAAGAGCTAGGCATTCAATTCTAGACACACTCAAGTGATCAAATCCTCTCCCAATTCCACACAAGGCTTTAGTGATTAGCGAGAGAGATTTGCCGTGTTCTTTTGAGCTCTTGCGCTTGGATTGCTTCTTTCTTTCTCACTTGTTCTTGTGATCAAAACTCCATTGTAACCGAGGCAAGAGACACCAATTGTGTGGTGGTCCTTGCGGGGAAGTTTTGTTCCCGGTTTTGATTTGAGAAGAGAAGCTCACTCGGTCCGCGGGATCATTTTGAGAGAGGGTAAGGGTTGAAAGAGACCCGGCCTTTGTGGCCTCCTCAACGGGGAGTAGGTTTGCAAGAACCGAACCTCGGTAAAACAAATCTGCGTGTCACACTCTTCATTTGCTTGCGATTTGTTTTGCGCCCTCTCTCTCGGACTCATTATTATTTCTAACGCTAACCCGGCTTGTAGTTGTGATTAATTTTGTAAATTTCAGTTTTGCCCTATTCACCCCCTCTAGGCGACTTTCATTTACCCTGTCTCGCAGGGGCGGATCTCCACCCGGGGCTGCTTGGGTTGCAGCCCCGGTCGGCGATCGCGGCCCAGTAGAGGCCCATCGTCGCACGACGTGACCTAGCGGCAACAGACGTCCTGCGTCCAGCCCTAGCTGCCGCGCTGCCGCTTGGCTCCTGCGTCGCGTCCTGGTCCTGCGCCCCGTGGTCCTGCTGCCTCCACTTCTCCAGCGCGCTACGCCTCCCTCTAGCTCCAGCCGCCACTACACCAGTTGCAGATTCGCCAGTTGTCGAGACACCGGCCGCGTGCGGCGTGCCTCTCGCGGTCTCGCTCGCGCTGCCGCTTGGCTCCTGTGTCGCGTCCTGGTCCTGCGCCCTGCGGTCCTGCTGCCTCCACTTCTCCAGTGCGCTATGCCTCCCTCTAGCTCCAGACGCCACTACACCAGTTGCAGATTCGCCAGCTGCCGAGACACCGGCCGCGTGCGGCGTGCCTCTCACGGTCTCGCCTCGCGCCGTCTCGCGGCCTCTCGCGGTCTTGCCTCGCGCCGTCTCGCACCCGGAGGCCGGAGCACCGCCGCGGCGCCATGGGCGCTCCCTCCTAGGTAGAGATGGCAACGGGTACCCGAAACCCAAACCCGATGGGTTTTTACCCCATTAAGGTACGTGTTTGGGTCAATTTTCATAACCATGGGTTTGTAATGGGCATAAATCTATACCGGCGGGTTTATGGGTACGGGTTTGTTCCTATATTACCCAAACCCATGAACCCGTGGGTTTTTTATACCCGACCAAACCTAGTGCATATTGTCATTTTATTTTATAAACGAACAACAAACATGTTATTCCTTATTTACTTCATAATTTTTATCAATTGGTGAATGTATCAGTAGTCGGTGAGAGTGTTGCTTGCTTGCTATTATAGTTTTTACTAGCGTTATATATGTGGTGGATGGATAACTTAGTGCAAGGTCACTTAATTATACAACTTATAATTTGTATTTCATTCTCTCTACTAATAAATTTTATACCAAATCATGAACTCGTTGTTCATTACATAGATTTTGGATCATGATATCATTAATCATTACGATACTTATTGATTATGAGAAGAACAAGTATATTAGAGATAAAACCCATGGGTAACCCATGGGTACCCGCTAACCCGATGGGTATGGGTTTGGGCAAAATCTCAAACCCGTCATGGGTACGGGTTTTTTAATGGGCATAGATATTTTCACGGGTACGGTTTGGGACGGCAAAACCCAGCGGGTTTGTACCTGTTGCCATCTCTACTCCTAGGCTCCTGGCCTCCTTCGCATTATTAGAGCCAGAGGAGCGGGCGATGGCTTGCACTCCATCCCATCGCTCGGGTGCGTCGCCCGAATCCAATCGCCTGGTCAAGTCTGTTGCTGTCGGAGTAGAGATGGCAATGGGTACCCGCGACCCGATACCCGATGGGTATTTACTCCATTAGGGTATATATGTGGGCTAAATATTCTACCCATGGGTCTGTTATTAGGCAAAAATCTTCACCCAATGGGTAAACGGGCATTAGAACGTTCCGCCTTCACCCATACCCGTTAACCCGCGGGTATAAAATACCCAATATAAACTTAGCCCAAGCATGAACATGGGCTTTAGTCATACATCTTTTTTACTGTTTAACAACCTTTTATGCCATAATGTCATAGAAGGCTTAACGACAATTTAATGACCATGTAATGTACTATGTAGTACTATCCTAGTGTTACTACTTTATCCAATTATCTTTGGTGTGTTGAATGGATGGTTAAATGATACTAGAAATTTTGTAATGGTATTTAGATGGATATACTTGACATTTGTATAATATAATATTTTGATAGATGTTTAATTTTTGTGGGTACGGGTGACCCGATGGGTGACCCATACCCACATGGGTATGGGTATGAGGATAAATCCATACCCACCAGTGTATATGGGTGACCCGATGGGGTTATTTTTGTGTCGTGGATATGAGTATGGGGTAGTAATACCCGGTGGGTATTTACCCATTACCATCTCTATGCCAAAGGTAGACGGACGGACGCCTTATCGTGCTTTGATTTGAAGTATGTTACTGCGCCAGGGGCAGATCTCCGAAGAGGCGAAGACCGAAGTCGGAAGGTGAATTGCTTTGATTATTTATTTGCTTAATTGATTTGAAGTTTTGATTTGATTATTTATTTAGTAGTAGTCCCATGTTTATAGGAATAAGATAGACAAATTTCTCATAAAAACAGTCCTTGCCTATTAGCCCCCTCTTGGATCAATTCTGGATCCGCCACTACTGTCTCGCTTCCTTGGTAGAGGTGTATGGGATTCATGACCCCTTGGCAGATGGGTAACATGACTTGTGGGTACAGGGTACAATCTCTATAGGGTGTAAAACTGGTATACTAGCCGTGCTCGCGGTCATGAGCAGCTCAGGACTCTTGCATGATTAAATTATAGAACTAAATTCAATTTGTCATTTGCATTGCATGGGATTTATTATTAATTGTGTTTTTTATTATTATTATGGTTTCGTATTTACTTACATCTAGTAATTGCTAATAAAATTTGACTAACTTATTAAAAGCAATGCTCAGCTTTAACCCATATTGTTGATCAACCTTATACATCACTTGAACTCCCACCTTTGGTGACTTCATGCACATTATTCCCCACGACTTGTTGAGCTATGATCTTTTGTAAGCTCACACTTGCGATATAAACCCCCATAGGAGAAGAACAGGTGGTCCAGGAGGATCCGCCCTACAATTAAGCATACGAGTTGATCTAGGTGGCGTCTCTCAGTCAGCTTTGTGGCGCCAGAGAATAAGATTTAGTTTGCTTTATATTTATCCTTTATTTTTTAAGACTTCCGCTATGTAATAACATTTATGATATTATGACATTTATCTCTATACACTTTATCATTATATGTGTTGTTCTTCTTTGGCGCACATATGAGACGCACCTGGCTTTATCCCTTCAATCCGGATGTGACAGCAACCCTCTAGGATCATAGACCATCCCCATAGACCATGACGAGTCTTTTGTACGCACTTTGTCCTCACTCATGCGCACCCGAGAAAACTTCTCGGTTGGTCACTCATCCCAAGATTTCTCTAGACCAAGCACACTTAATTCAGAGGTTCTTTTGAGATAGGCTTTTGTCGGTACCCTGAAACTAGGGTACCCCTTGCTACTGTATAAAGACGCAGTACCCACACGGCTATCTCTTAGTCGCGTGGTGAAGGTACTATGTGTGGGACCAAGCCATGACTCGCCCCAGCCTCGGGTGACTACTCTGGGTCCACAACAGCGCCTGACCCCACCACATGGGTGGATCCGGAGCTGCCACGTGTCCAGAGAAAGTGATATACTCCAAGGCATCAACAGTGAGTCTGGACCCCATGGGAGAGTACCGGACCCCTGGATATACTCCATGTGTGCAAGCCAGACCCCTGGAATGGGATCCGGATCCCCCCGTATAGGGTCTGGGCTGCCCACAATGGGGTCCCAAGGTCCCAGGATAGAACATACTCGGGCCTTGAACAGGACCCAAGCGGGGGTCTGGTACCGACACGTGTCCGGACCTAGTCTTGTGGGTTCCGAACCTGTCCGCATATACTCCTGCTCCCGCTCTGGCAGAGACCCAATGCTGCCACGTGGCATACTGCGTGCGGCTTAAGTGAATGGGCGGAACCTAGCATGACACCTCTGGGCCACGTGCACCTCCGCATTCATTGCGGATAAGACGTGTGCCTATCCATTCCATTGACAGGTAGCGTGCTCAGTCCACGATACGTGGGCCGAGCTGTTACTCACCATTACTCGCACGTTTCGGTTATCAATGCTGCATAGACTGTGGTCATCAAGACTCCCGGTGATTACTTAGGCGTTACTAGCATTATTTACTCACATAATGTATTCCTTCCATTATGCTCCTGGGCCCACATGTCGGGGCTCAGCATCCTTGTATGTGCCTCCCTTAAACTATAAAAGGGAAGGCACACAACGTGACAAGGGACAGGCTCTCAAAGACACATAGACTCTTAGACAGGTTCACATACATGCTTACACACGCTCTCAATACAACATACACAATGGAGGTAGGGTATTACGCTCCGATGGCCTGAACCACTATAATCCCTCGGGTGCTCTTGTGTTCTTCCTGAATACACCTAACAGGCAAACCGCTAAGGCCCCCTCCTCATCTTAGGATTAGGGCAGGTGCATTCCGCCACCCAGCCAGAGGATTTTCTCTCTGACATTTGGCGCGCCAGGTAGGGGATTTTGGCTTTAGGTTTTTCCCTGTTTCCTTGCTCGATACGATGGTTCAGATCGTCGAGCACCACGGCTTGTCCCCCGAGGATTTCCTGATGGAGGAAGAGGCTGCGTCTTCCATGCCACGAGGCTCCAACCGCCCTGCGCCTGGTGCTGCTGTTGTGCGCGCTGCGCAATAGCACACGCCTGCGCAGACATCCCGGGCTCTGTCAAGGGCTGCTCCTGGGGCGTTGTCTGCAGCCAGGGAGTTGTTACGCCACCCTCCAAGTTCCACGGCCTCGCCGGGGGCCATGAAGTAGTGGCGTGACGATGTCGACCGTCTCCTCAGCATGGCGCATTCTGGCTCGGCCAGACCCAGGCCTCAGTCATTCCGGCGTCAACATGAGGCGTCGGCGTCAGTGCGCTCACCCTCAGTGAAGGCCGCACCGACTAAGGACCTGCGGGCGGAGCTCAACCGCAGGCGTGCGGTGAGGATGCTCTAATATCTCTAGAGAGGCCTGATGACCTACGGGTAGAACTCAACCGTAGGCGTGCGGGCGAGGACGAACGAGTCTCTCTGGAGAGGACGCGTGAGCGCCGGCTAAACTTTGAGGGTTGCAACCTCGACCAAGACTTCGCTCCGCTTGCACAAACTCCAAGGGGTGCCCGAATCCACACGAGTGTCCCATTGGTCGGCGTGGGCTGTGCCGCGCTAGCAGATCACCTCCGTGCGGTGACTTGTCCGCCCAAGTTCCGGCCGCACCTGTCAGAGAAGTACGACGGTACGTCAAACCCGTCAGAATTCTTGCAGGTCTATGTCACCGCCATTACGGCAGCCAGTGGAAACACTACCGTAATGGCGAGTTACTTCCATGTAGCCTTGACCAGGCCGGCCTGGACCTAGCTCATGAATCTCACCTCGGGGTCCATCTACTCCTGGGAAGAGCTATGTGCACAGTTCACAGCGAACTTTGCTAGTGCTTATCAGCAGCATGGCATGGAGGCTCATCCCATGCTGTAAGGCAAGAACCCGGGGAGACCCTCCGGGCTTTCATCGCCCGCTTCACCAAGGTACGAAGGACTATACCTCATGTCTCCGATGCCTCCATTATCACTGCTTTCTGACAGGGGGTGCGTGATGAGAAGATGTTAGAGAAGCTGGCGACGCATGACGTGGAAACTGTCACCACGCTCTTCGCTCTGGCCAACAAATGTGCCAGAGCTGCCGAGGGTCGTGCATGACACTCGACACCACAGACCAGAGTTACCCAGACGGGTGGCTCGGGTGCCGTCACCTAGAGCAGCAACAAGAAGAAGATGAAGAACCACGACCACGAGAGGTCGCAGTCTGCTGCTCTGGTTGTCGTAGCTGCGACTAGGGGCCGGAACGAGCGTGGCAAGCGTCCACGGCCACAGGGAGGCAACAATGGGTCATGCCCTATGCACCCCAACAGTCACCACAGCGCCTCGAAATGCTGCGAGATCATCAAGCTCGCGAAGCGCGTTAGCGAGCGACGCGAGCAGGCTTCCAAGGATGGCTCGCCGCCTCATCGCCGGCCTAGCAAGGAGAAGGTCGACGAAGGTGACGCGGCCGCGGGGGAGTGGGACCTCGGGTATCAGTCACCTGAGGGGGTCCTCAAGGACGTTTTCATTGGAGATTCTGACTCTGGTGACAACAACGACCACCACAAGAAGCTGTACGTGATGTACGGTGGGAGCTGGGAGCTCACCTCCCGTAGGAACGTGAAGTCCCTACGTCGAGAGGTCCTTTCGGTGGTCCCAGGGGTCCCAAAGGCTGCTCCACATCAGTGGTGGAGGAGCACCACTATCTCCTTCGGGGCATCTGACTGCCCCGAAAACATGGCAGGGGCTGGTATACTACCGCTCATCACAGCCCCTGTCATCGCCAACAAGCGGCTGCACCATGTCCTGATTGACGGTGGGGCTGGGCTCAATGTCATCAGCTATGCTGCATTCAAGCAGCTGCAGATCCTAGGGTCCCGACTGGGACCCTCCCGTCCATTCTCCGGAGTGGGCCCACAACCGGTGTATCCCCTTGGGAGCATCGCACTCCCGGTTACATTCGGGACCGAGGAGAACTTCCGCACAGAGAACGTCTAGTTCGACGTCGTGGAGGTTAACCTTCCCTTCAATGCCATCATTGGTAGGCTGGCCCTGTACCGGTTCATGGCCATTGCTCATTACGGGTATTTGGTCCTCAAGATGTCGTCCCCGCTAGGGTCCTCATCGTGCGGGGCGACCGTGCCGCCGCGCTTGCGGCCATCGAGAAGCTGCACGCCCTGGTGGCAGAAACTGCTCGCCCGGACGATGGAGGGAGGGACCCCTCGGCTTCTGGTACCAAGGCGCCTACCAAAGTGCCGAAGGTGCAGCCATTCGGAGCAGACGGTGGCCCCGTTAAGGCCATCCAGGTCGGCGTGGATAGGGATGAAAACAATTTCGTTTTTGGTTTTTTGAAAACCGTTTTCGATTTTTTTTCGACCGAAACAAGCGACAGCTGTATTTTCGAAAACGGAATCGGTTATCGGAATTTTATTTCGAAAACGGTATCGAAAACAATATGAGATTTTACCGACCATTTTAATCGATTTCCGTTTTCAATTGGAATTTACTGAATTTAGGTATCGAAATTTTTCCGAAAATAAAAATTAAGTAGGCTATTTAAAGGCCCACACTCAGTAATCGGCGCTCAGGCCGAGGTGCCCACTCTTTCATCTGGCTCGGGCTGTTATATAGACGAGTCTCTTCCTCGGTGATATTTTGGTGGGCGAGGTGGAACTAAATAATGCTGTGCACTACACCCATTCGGCTTCGCTAATCACTTCTAGGAGAGGTAGGTCCATAGGTGGGCTGGCGTCTGATCAATCCGCTTTGTGGGCGTTGGGCTCCTGGCCGTGTTCATATCTAGGCCTCTTGCGTGCGTCTCTCTCTCTCTCTATATATGTATATATATATGTGGATACATAGATACATATAGATAATATTGTGTATTGTATTTGTTTCATATCCAAGTTTAAATAGTTTGACTTAGGATAATTCTATAAAGACAAATTCATGTAGACAAAGAGAGTACTCTACTATGTAATATGGATGAATAAAGTTATACATAGTTAGAGCAAGAAAATGTTGAACCTTAAGTCTATGAACATGTGATCTTTATGAACTTGTTATATTGTGAACTTGTTAAGTTATGAACTTGTGATATTTATAAACTTGTTATATTGTGAATTGTTGACTTGTGATCTTTGTTGTATTGTGAACTTGTTATATTCATATGTTTACCAGTCGTATTTTAGATTCCGACCATTACCGATGTATTTTCCGTATTGAACTTTTGTTTCCGATGTTTTCGAAATATCGATATCGTTTCCGTTTTCGGATTAACCGTTTCTGATTCCATTTCCGATAAAAAAAATGAAAACAGAAACGGTTTTAGTGTTTACCGACCGTTTCCATCCCTAGGCGTGGACTCCTCCCAGACCACCCGCATCGCGGGCAATCTGGAGGAGAAATAGGAACTCGTGCTCGTCGCCTTCCTCCAGGCAAATGCTGATATGTTCGCATGGGAACCGTCATAGATGCCTGGGATCCCCAGGGAGGTGATTGAGCACCATATGAAGATCCACCTGACGCCAAGCTGGTGAGTCAGAAGCCTCGGAGACAGTCCGTTGAGCGGTAGGACTTCATCCGCGAGGAGGTCTGGAAGCTGCTACATGCTGGCTTCATCAAAGAGGTTCATCACCCAGTGTGGCTGGTCAACCCACTCATCGTTCCAAAGGCAAATGGGAAGCTTCGGATGTGCATCGACTACACCAGCCTTAATAAGGCTTGTCCCAAGGACCCGTATCCACTTCCACGCATAGATCAAATCGTGGATTCTACCTCTGGGTGTGACCTCTTGTCCTTCTTTGTAACACCCAAAATCTTACTTTGAAAGTTTAGTAAAAGTTCTCCAAAGATTTTGATATTAGAATGCCTTCCAATAAAATTTTGTCACATTTAAAGCAACATCACCTAAAATAAACATGTTCCTAATAAGGATTTAAACAAAAGAATCTCTATATGAAGTTGTTACCCCTTGTTGAAATGACTATTTATAGTTATACTCTAAAAGAATGTTATATTAAAGAATATATATACTTATTAAAAATAAATAAATAATCCAAACAATAAAATCTAAATTTCCTTCGGGATTATGTTTGATTTTAGGAATCTGAAAATTTAAAATAAAATTTGAATTTGGTTTGAATATTTAAAATTGAATTTGAAAACAAAAACAGAAAACATATAAAAGAAAAAGAAAATAAAAAGGGAAAAACGCTGGGCCAAATCCCCTTAGCTCGGCCCATCTCGTCCCCTTTTGTGCGGCCCAATCTGGTCGCCACCTGACACGCGGGACCCACGCCACCGGGCTCCTTTCACCGCCACGCGCATCGCGCGCCCTCGTCATCGCGTGGGCCCGTAACGCAGACACACGTAAACTCGTGACTCTGATCGGTGGGGCCATCTCGTCGGGCTCGTCTTCCTCGCGCTCGGACTTGCTGTTGGCAACGGAATCCGCGGAAACCGCGCGCGCCAGAGCAAACGGCAAAGTATCTGTGGCCCCCTCTGCTTGGAATCCGTGGCATAGACCCTATAAAACCTGGCCCTCGCGACCGTGTTCGCACTTACCGACGCTACCGCGCCCAATGCTCGTCGTCGAAGACTGGCGGGGGAGGAAGAGATCCGCCGCACCCTTAATTCGCCGGCGCTGCCCTTCTGCACAAATGGGATGGTTCTGGGGCGTCGCAAGTATGCGGGGGATCTTCTCTGGGTTGGTGCGCAGCTCGGGGTGGCCGGTGGGGGGCAATTGCTCACCGGAGCACAGCCCAGCCGCTCACCCGCGCCTCGCCGTGGACAGTGCCTCTGCACCGCGAATTAGGTAAGAATTGCTCGCTTTCCGATTTCGCCGTCCCTCGTGGGATGTTACGCGCTCTCCGATTTAAGTATCGTACACCAGCGCTCCGTTTGGCCGAGCTCGCCGGAGCTCGCCACCGCGGTGGTGTTCTTCGGCTGTGCCTGGCCACCGGGCGGGGAAGACTCCCTTGTGCCGTTGGATCGTGGGCGTGTGGCCACGATTAGATGTGGATACCGGTTCGCCCAGTATAGTTATGGGCCGTTTGATCTCGATCGTGTGGCTCTGGGGAATCTCGACTTCTTTAAATCCCTGCCCTTGAGTTTGGATCCAACCGCGGGGATCGCGTACCGGTTCGTCGTAGCGGACTTTTAATCTGGTGCGCACGTCTCGGATCTAACGGCCGAAATGAAATATACGTTATAAAGCTACACGATCTAATCCGAGCGCTTTGTTGTCGATCGGACGGTCGTGATCGGTTGGTAACGCTTCAGCCGTACACTTTTGCGCATGAACCCCTGCTCTGTTTGTAAATTAACCCGCCGTCCACCGCGGGTGTAGTCTGAGTCTGGGAATTCTTGCACCGAGCCCCCTGCGCTTCTGTTTAATTGAGGCGCAGTCCAGATAACAGAGAAATAAAATTATTAATATTAAAAATTGATTTTTAGTATAAAAATAAATCTTAAAACTTGTATAATTCATATTTAATTCATTTTAGCTCCAAATTGAGTCATTCCAATTCCTAAAATTTTGTAATTTATTCTCTAGCACTTAGTGTCTCTGTTTTGGCATAAAAACAGTAAGGAAATTTATTTATCACTTAATCCTATTTAAAACACATAAAACCTTTGAAAATGCATAACTTAAAATCTATAACTCAGAAAATTATGATTCCAGTTCCTAAGTTTTTATTTAATATGTAGAATATCTCTGTACATTTTGTTTATATGTTTGGTGTAATGTTAATTTTGCCTATACCATGTTTGTTTGAAATGCTACGACTAGCAGTGAGGATACGTATCACCTGAAGATCATCCTGGTACCTGGATTCTCAAGGCCCAGGCAAGTTGTGCCCTTGATCACTTCTTCACCTACTCATGTTCTAATTAATCATAATGATCTGCATAGGTTAATTTTGATGGGACCCAATAGGTTACCCTAGTTTGTCTATCTTTATACCTTGTTTACCACTGAACTTTTTGGGTAGTACTTGCTAGTGCTATATGTGGTTTTGGGTATGAAGATTACACTATTCATGATTATACCTTTTGTTATCAGTTGTTATCTATGGTTCATGTTAAGATCATTATGTTAATTGGAACATGGAGAACCACCCGGGAAAACAGTGCTACCACAAGGGTGGAATGGGACGCCCTTGGCTGATTAATTAGGAAAGCTAGTGGAAGACTACCTTACCCGAAAGGGGCAAGGGCAGTAGGGGAGAGGTCAGTGTAGGGAGGCCCTCGGGAGGATTTTGCTGCGATGGCGGTCCTGCAAGGGATTCCTGCACTGGATCTTCCTATAAACTGTAGCGGGTTTCTGAAGCTAGTGGAACTTTGTAAAGGCCTCGTAGTGGTACCCTGCTCGCTTCCTAGGTAGAGGTGTATGGAGTCTGATCAACTCCGTGGCAAATGGGTAACACGACTTGTGGGTAAAGATGCGCAACCTCTGCAGAGTGTAAAAACTGGTATACTAGCCGTGCTCACGGTCAAGAGCAGCTCGGACACTCACATGATTAAATTATGGAACTTAAACTCAATTTGTCATATGCATTGCATCGCAGGTGAAGTTGTTACCTTTGTTCTACTATTTAACTGGGTTGGTATTTACTTATACTTAGTAACTGCTAATAAAATCTTGACCAACTTTAAAAGCAATGCTCAGCTCTAACCATCTTCTTTGGTAAGCCTTATATTTCACGTGAGCTCCCACCTTTGGCGAGTTCATGCACATTATTCCCACAACTTGTTGAGCAATGAACGTATGTGAGCTCACTCTTGCTGTCTCACACACCCCACAGGTCAAGAGCAGGTACGCAGGATGATGCTCATGGAGGATGCTGCGATGAGTTCGTGAGAGGTCTAGGTCGTTGTCTCCCAGTCAACTTTGGGTTGCTGGACCGTTGTCTCCTTATAATGTAATTATTTATTTTGTATAGAACTCCTGTTATATATAAAGATGTGACATTCGATCCTGTGCCACTTTACATCATATGTGTGAGACTTGGTCCCAGCATACCTGGTGTTTATGTTAGCGCCCGGGTTTTGGACCCCTAAAATCCGGGTGTTACAGAAGTGGTATCAGAGGAATGTTGACTGTAGGACGAAACCTAGATAGAACTGGACAACCATTGTCTACTTACCTTACTCTGATCCTTTCTAAACTTTTCTTAATCTTTTCTCATCTATTTCCGCTTTACTCTGATTACTCTTACCTTTTCCTTCTAAAGACAAACGTGGATTTCACACTTTGAAATCCTGTGCCTAAAGTGACTTTAGGAATAGGAGACCTAATCCTAGGAACAAAACAAAACTATTTCTATAAGTGTTTATGTATTTGAGTGTTTGTTCTTATGATATCTGTCTGATTTGGATCTTTGATTGAGTGTGATGGGTTGTGGAGTAATGTCCACAATTACATCTGCATATACGTATTGGCATAAATAGAATTCATAAGAAAACTA
This sequence comes from Zea luxurians, assembly GCA_029449295.1. Classification (NCBI taxonomy): domain Eukaryota; kingdom Viridiplantae; phylum Streptophyta; class Magnoliopsida; order Poales; family Poaceae; genus Zea; species Zea luxurians. The sequence goes on from JAOPSE010000011.1 coordinate 101,185,437, forward strand.
AGCCACTTAGATTATCCTCCATTAAAATGTATCTATCTCATAGAGATCCCTCTAATCTTAAAAGACTCTCCATATTTTAATAGATTCATCGTATCTTATAAGATTCTCTCTTATCTTACTAGATCCGCCTCATCTTAAAAGATTCTTCTTGCCTTAATAAATTCATCTTATCTTGAAAAGATTTTGTTATCCTAATAGATCTAATTTACCTCAAAAGATTATACCTTATTCTTATGAATTCATCCTACCCTAATTAGCATATTTATCCTAGTCTAAAATATCAACCATGATCTAATTCAAAGTAATTAGATATTGTCTAGACTAACCTGGTGATACTAATCTAGATCATATCTAACCTAATATGATCTAATCTAAAGTGACTTATCAAACATGTTAGATAATACTGATGAAATAGATTAGACTCTACTCCTATAGAACATGTCATAACTTAGTTCACCCTGCACTAAATCAAGAACGACAGACCAATTGGCCATATGCAACTACCTTAACCATCAGATAGTTGCATAACCCCTTTGTTTTAACCTAACAACAAAAATAGAGATTCTGATCTACCTTCACCATATAATTCATCCTATCTCAAAAGATTCTAACATATCCTAACAAGATATATCTTACCCTGATAAATCTATCTAACTTAAACTAGTCTAATCTAGATCATACCTAATTTAATATGGTCTAATCTAGTGTGAGTTACTTAATGCTGATAGAAAGGATAAGGCCATACTCCTAAATCACTTAAGCCTAATTTGGAGACTTATATCAACTTGGCCATACACAACAACTCGACCTATATAACAAGTTACATAACTTACCCAATCAATAGAGTCTTAATGGATTGCATAATCTATCAACCACCACCTGACATCAAACCAGATTTTGACCTACATCATGTAATCTATCTCAACCACACCTATCTTAACCATATTCTCCAGCCCGATAATATACACTAACTCCTAATCAATAAGACAAGACCGAAGAAGATGATCAACTTCATCAAGGAAGGATGAGCACCAACTCAAGTCTTCAAGGATCAAGTGAGGTCACCAAGATGAGTCAAGATCCACAATCTTGGATGGAGTCTTTCCTTACCCTACACTTTCTTACCTAAACCCATCTATGCTTTAAAGACATCTTCTATCCTACATAATTATGTGGACATACATATAATACCCATGCTCTCCTATCACTTACTAGTAATAAAAAGAGAGACTCTTTATTTTGAACTAATTAGAAACTAAAAGCTAAATTTCAAATCACTCTTCCTATATCCTCTTTCTTACAAATCTCGAGGGCGAGATTATTTTTAAGGGGGGTAGGATTTGTAACACCCAAAATCTTACTTTGAAAGTTTAGTAAAAGTTCTCCAAAGATTTTGATATTAGAATGCCTTCCAATAAAATTTTGTCACATTTAAAGCAACATCACCTAAAATAAACATGTTCCTAATAAGGATTTAAACAAAAGAATCTCTATATGAAGTTGTTACCCCTTGTTGAAATGACTATTTATAGTTATACTCTAAAAGAATGTTATATTAAAGAATATATATACTTATTAAAAATATAAATAATCCAAACAATAAAATCTAAATTCCTTCGGGATTATGTTTGATTTTAGGAATCTGAAAATTTAAATAAAATTTGAATTTGGTTTGAATATTTAAAATTGAATTTGAAAACAAAAACAGAAAACATATAAAAGAAAAAGAAAATAAAAAGGGAAAAACGCACCTGGGCCAAATCCCCTTAGCTCGGCCCATCTCGTCTTTTGTGCGGCCCAATCTGGTCGCCACCACTGACACGCGGGACCCACGCCACCGGCTCCTTTCACCGCCACGCGCATCGCGCGCCCTCGTCATCGCGTGGGCCCGTAACGCAGACACACGTAAACTCGTGACTCTGATCGGTGGGGCCATCTCGTCGGGCTCGTCTTCCTCGCGCTCGGACTTGCTGTTGGCAACGGAATCCGCGGAAACCGCGCGCGCCAGAGCAAACGACAAAGTATCCGTGGCCCCCTCTGCTTGGAATCCGTGGCATAGACCCTATAAAACCTGGCCCTCGCGACCGTGTTCGCACTTACCGACGCTACCGCGCCCAATGCTCGTCGTCGAAGACTGGCGGGGGAGGAAGAGATCCGCCGCACCCTTAATTCGTCGGCGCTGCCCTTCTGCACAAATGGGATGGTTCTGGGGCGTCGCAAGTATGCGGGGGATCTTCTCTGGGTTGGTGCGCAGCTCGGGGTGGCCGGTGGCCGGGGCAATTGCTCACCGGAGCACAGCCCAGCCGCTCACCCGCGCCTCGCCGTGGACAGTGCCTCTGCACCGCGAATTAGGTAAGAATTGCTCGCTTTCCGATTTTGCCGTCCCTCGTGGGATGTTACGCGCTCTCCGATTTAAGTATCGTACACCAGCGCTCCGTTTGGCCGAGCTCGCCGGAGCTCGCCACCGCGGTGGTGTTCTTCGGCTGTGCCTGGCCACCGGGCGGGGAAGACTCCCTTGTGCCGTTGGATCGTGGGCGTGTGGCCACGATTAGATGTGGATACCGGTTCGCCCAGTATAGTTATGGGCCGTTTGATCTCGATCGTGTGGCTCTGGGGGGAATCTCGACTTCTTTAAATCCTGCCCTTGAGTTTGGATCCAACCGCGGGGATCGCGTACCGGTTCGTCGTAGCGGACTTTTAATCTGGTGCGCACGTCTCGGATCTAACGGCCGAAATGAAATATACGTTATAAAGCTACACGATCTAATCCGAGCGCTTTGTTGTCGATCGGACGGTCGTGATCGGTTGGTAACGCTTCAGCCGTACACTTTTGCGCATGAACCCCTGCTCTGTTTGTAAATTAACCCGCCGTCCACCGCGGGTGTAGTCTGAGTCTGGGAATTCTTGCACCGAGCCCCCTGCGCTTCTGTTTAATTGAGGCGCAGTCCAGATAACAGAGAAATAAAATTATTAATATTAAAAATTGATTTTTAGTATAAAAATAAATCTTAAAACTTGTATAATTCATATTAATTCATTTTAGCTCCAAATTGAGTCATTCCAATTCCTAAAATTTTGTAATTTTATTCTCTAGCACTTAGTGTCTCTGTTTTGGCATAAAAACAGTAAGGAAATTTATTTATCACTTAATCCTATTTAAAACACATAAAACCTTTGAAAATGCATAACTTAAAATCTATAACTCAGAAAATTATGATTCCAGTTCCTAAGTTTTTATTTAATATGTAGAATATCTCTGTACATTTGTTTATATGTTTGGTGTAATGTTAATTTTGCCTATACCATGTTTGTTTGAAATGCTACGACTAGTAGTGAGGATACGTATCACCTGAAGATCATCCTGGTACCTGGATTCTCAAGGCCCAGGCAAGTTGTGCCCTTGATCACTTCTCTTCACCTACTCATGTTCTAATTAATCATAATGATCTGCATAGGTTAATTTTGATGGGACCCAATAGGTTACCCTAGTTTGTCTATCTTTATACCTTGTTTACCACTGAACTTTTTGGGTAGTACTTGCTAGTGCTATATGTGGTTTTGGGTATGAAGATTACACTATTCATGATTATACCTTTTGTTATCAGTTGTTATCTATGGTTCATGTTAAGATCATTATGTTAATTGGAACATGGAGAACCACCCGGGAAACAGTGCTACCACAAGGGTGGAATGGGACGCCCTTGGCTGATTAATTAGGAAAGCTAGTGGAAGACTACCTTACCCGAAAGGGGCAAGGGCAGTAGGGGAGAGGTCAGTGTAGGGAGGCCCTCGGGAGGATTTTGCTGCGATGGCGGTCCTGCAAGGGATTCCTGCACTGGATCTTCCTATAAACTGTAGCGGGTTTTCTGAAGCTAGTGGAACTTTGTAAAGGCCTCGTAGTGGTACCCTGCCTCGCTTCCTAGGTAGAGGTGTATGGAGTCTGATCAACTCCGTGGCAAATGGGTAACACGACTTGTGGGTAAAGATGCGCAACCTCTGCAGAGTGTAAAAAGGTATACTAGCCGTGCTCACGGTCAAGAGCAGCTCGGACACTCACATGATTAAATTATGGAACTTAAACTCAATTTGTCATATGCATTGCATCGCAGGTGAAGTTGTTACCTTTGTTCTACTATTTAACTGGGTTGGTATTTACTTATACTTAGTAACTGCTAATAAAATTTTGACCAACTTTAAAAGCAATGCTCAGCTCTAACCATCTTCTTTGGTAAGCCTTACACTTCACGTGAGCTCCCACCTTTGGCGAGTTCATGCACATTATTCCCCACAACTTGTTGAGCAATGAACGTATGTGAGCTCACTCTTGCTGTCTCACACCCCACAGGTCAAGAGCAGGTACCGCAGGATGATGCTCATGGAGGATGCTGCGATGAGTTCGTGAGAGGTCTAGGTCGTCGTCTCCCAGTCAACTTTGGGTTGCTGGACCGTTGTCTCCTTATAATGTAATTATTTATTTTGTATAGAACTCCTGTTATATATAAAGATGTGACATTCGATCCTGTGCCACTTTACATCATATGTGTGAGACTTGGTCCCAGCATACCTGGTGTTTATGTTAGCGCCCGGGTTTTGGACCCCTAAAATCCGGGTGTTACATTCTTAGATGCTTACTCTGGTTTCCATCAGATCCAGATGTCTAGGGAAGATAGGAAGCATACCGCTTTTGTAACAGTGGATGGGCTTTACTGTTATGTTGTAATGCCCTATGGTCTGAAGAACGCCTTGCCAACATTTGTACGGGTGATGAGTAAGACCTTTGGGGACCTAATTAGGGACATGATAGAGATATACGTCGATGACATCGTGGTCAAGACTAAGAGAGGGTCGACTCTAGTGGAAGACTTGACCCTGGTCTTTGACAAGCTGCGGGCAACGCGCACGAAGCTAAACCCGGAGAAGTGCGTCTTTGGTGTCTCCGCAGGGAAGTTACCGAGATTCCTGGTTTCACACCGGGGCATTGAAGCAAACCCGGAGAAGATCAAGGAAATTGAGGCAATGAGGCCTCTGGCTTGGATCAAGGACGTCCAGAAGCTTATGGGGTCCCTGGCCGCCTTAGCCGCTTCATCTCACGGCTGGCTGAGAGGGCGCTATCCTTCTTCAAGCTCTTACGGAAGTCCGGCCCATTCTCTTGGACCGAGGAGGCATGGCAAGCCTTCCAAGAGTTGAAGTAGCACCTTGTGTCCCTACCAATACTGGTAGCTCTGGAGCCAGGGAGCCGCTGTACTTGTACATTGCAGCGGCTATAGAGGCTGTGAGCATGGTGCTGGTCGTCGAAAGGACGGAGCAACATTCCCAGGGGAGTCAAGAGGTTCCCCTAGGAGAAGGTGGTGGTCCGACCACCATGGACCTTGAGAACTCAAGACCACCCGTAGGGGTCCAGACCATCCAAAAGCTGGTCTACTACGTCAGCGAGGTCCTCCATGAGGCAAAGGCCAGGTACCTTGAGACACACAAGCTTCTCTATGCTGTGCTTGTTGCGTCCAGGAAGCTGCGCCACTATTTCCAGGCGCACTGGGTCGTGGTGGTGACTTCCTTCCCATTAAGGGCCATCCTCCACAACTCTAACGCCACAGGCAACATCGCTAAGTGGGCAGCAGAGCTTGCTGAGTTCCAACTGGACTTCCAGCCTTGCCACACTGTCAAGAGCCAGGTTCTGGCTGACTTCATCATGGAGTGGACCCTCCCCCAAGCGCTCCTGGGGGTCCGGATCCTGATTCGGACCCCACACCTGTGGAGCCCAGGGTCCCGGTCTTCACCGAGCCCCACTGAACGCTCTTCTTCGACGAATCCACCTGCCAGCAGGGTGGCGGTGCTGGGGTGGTCCTCATCGACCCAAGCGGAGATCAAGTAAAGTACATGGTGCACCTTGAGTTCAAGGCCACCAACAACATGGCAGAGTACGAGGCACTTATCTTCGGCTTGTCTGCGGCCCTATCCCTAGGGATCCGTCAGCTCCTCGTGAAGAGGGACTCCCAGCTGATTATCATGTAGGTCCGCAGGGAATGTAGCTGCAATGAGCCCAGGCTCGTAGCTTACCTCCTCCACATAAGGAAGTTGGAAAAGGACTTCACGGCCCTAGAACTGCAACATGTTCCTCAGGCTAACAACTCAGCGGCAGATGAACTCTCCACGAGGGCATCAACTTGGGCACCCATGCCCGAGGGCGTCTTCGAAAGACGGGCTGCTGAGACCTACTGCCCAGCCTGCCGAGCCAGACGAAGGGGGTGAGACTAGCACCTCGAAGCTAGCGGTCCCAGTGGCGTTACATCTGTAGAACCCACCAAGGATTGTGTGTGCTACAGGGGGTCCTGCCAACCTCTTAGCACCACAGCCAGTAGCTCAGAGTGGTCCCGATGCATGGATCTCCGAGATTCGGGACTACCTGAAGGAAAATATCCTTCCTGAAGATCATGTGTCCGCAGAGCGCATAATGCAGTTGGCTAAGCGATACGCGGTGGTGGAGGGGGATCTCTACCACCGTGGCACCAACGGTATTCTCATGCGGTGCATCTCCCAGGAGGAGGGCCGTGAGTTGCTCACGGAGATCTATGGAGGTGAGTGCGGAAGTCATTCGTCATCCCGCACGCTGGTCGGTAAGGCCTTCCGGCACAGCTTCTACTGGCCAACTGCTCTCCAGGATGCAGCTGAGTTGGTAAAGTCCTGCAAAGCATGTCAGTTCCATGCAAAGAAGATACACACACCGGCTCAGGCTCTGCAAATGATTCCACCCTCCTGGCCATTCACCGTATGGGGGGTGGATATCCAAGGACCATTCCCCAGGGCCGTCGGCGGGTACCGTTTCCTCTTCGTCGCCATCGACAAGTTCACAAAGTGGCCAGAGGCCACCCATGTGGTCAGTATCACCCAGGGTGCTGTTGTTGCCTTCCTCAAGTCGATTGTATGTAGATTTGGGGTCCCAAGCCATATCATTACGGACAACGGGACCCAGTTTACAAGTCTGCTCTTCTAGGAGTATTGCGAGGGCATCGGCACCCAGCTCTGCTTTGCGTCTATGGCTCATCCCAGGAGCAACGACCAAGTTGAGAGGGCAAACACAGAAATCCTCAGGGGACTCAAGACACGCACCTATGACTACTTGAAAAAGCATGGTGCAAATTGGGTCAACAAGCTTCCGTCTGTACTATGGGGGAACCGGACCACACCCAGCCGGGTTACCGGGGAGACCCCATTCTTCCTAGTCTACGGGGCCAAAGCCTGCCTTCCCCTGGAAATCATTATGGGCTCCTCACGGGTCCAGTCTTTTGATGAGTCTATGCAGGAACAGCTACGGCGTGAGGACGTGGACTTCATCGACGAGCGTAGATGGCGAGCGGTGATCCGAAATGCATGGTACAACCAGGCGCTCAAGCGCTACCACCAGCGGTTCGTGCATAGTAGGGAGCTCAGGGTCGGGGACCTAGTCCTAAGGCGAGTACTGAACCGAGAAGGGCTCCATAAACTCTCCCCCAGCTGGGAGGGACCCTTCAAGGTGACGGAAATATGCCGACCCAGGTGTGTCTGCCTTGCCACAACTGAAGGAGTGCCTTCCCAATCCCTGGAATATAGAGCATCTCCGTAAGTTCTACCCATAGAAGCGAAACTGGGGGTTGAGTTTTCTTCCTTTGTAACTGGGTTGTGCATATGTGTACGTCAATCCGGTGAGGTCCGCCCTCGTAAGCCCGGCCTATTGGTCTGCACCCATGTATATCAAGTTATAAGGAAAGAATTTACCCCCCAGAGGAGCTTTTGTGATGTTTTATTCTACTTTAGTTTACGAGCATTATTTTTTATCTAACCCACCCATACAGTTCCCACCCTTGCTGGTATGATGACATCCAAATTGAGTAAGCCAGCTTGCAGTTCAGGACCCCTCTACTGCTACAGGGGGTCCGGCAACCTGCGGGTCCGGTTCTAGAGAATGGGCGCTCATTTCCTGGAGTGGTCCGGAGCTGTGTAGCCGCTTAGCCTGGTTCCGTACCCTAAGCCTGCACCTCCACCACTCTGCAACGGGTACCCTAATATTTGGAGCTGTGATCCTATGGGTCCAGACATATGGCTTGGCTTCCCAGGCTAAATCCTGCAGGTCCTGTTGCATGAATCAAAGGATGGCAGATACCAGACGATGGGTCCTATGGGTGTGCTCCTAACACTTCAAAACTGAAGCTGTGTGCAGGTCCAGGTCCCAATCTAGACGTAGGTAGTCTCAAACCATAGAGACTACCTCCTAGGGACCGGGCAACTAATTTTCCCTTAGGTATACTGGTATCCAGCCTCGACACATCGAGCCTACCTACCAGGGGGCCAAGTACCAGGGAGAAGTTGGTAGCGCTACACACAGCAAGGACAAATAGCATACAGATAAGTGCTAATACTGCTTGATTAATAGTTCTCAAAAGTATGTTACACCACCAAAAGTTATTACAAGCCGCACCCCAGCGGGACCCTTGATTTGTCTCTACAGATTAGATTACTCATCATCAGCAGGATCTCACTGGAAGCGCTCGGCCACCAGTTCCACGGCGTCTTGTACGCTCTCCCGGGCGGCGTCTTCTGTGGCAGCCACCGAACCCGCGATCACCGGCGCCAAGGATATGGCGGGGTCGTGGCTCCGGAAGCATGTCAAGACATACTCAATCACCGCCCGGTAGAGCTTGCCGCCCTCTGCCTCTAGGCAGGTGCCAAGGATCTAGTCCAGGCGTCGGAGGCGATTAGCGGCGGAGTCCAGCACTGGGAGCGCATCGGAGATCGACGCAGGCAGCTCCGACACCGAGATGGGGCTCATCCCTAGCGGCACTAGTACCGTGCTCGCCTCGCCGACCCACGTGGCAATGCGCTGGACCCTGGTGTGGTGCTCCGCCTAGAGATCTTCAAGGGCCTTCCTGGTGGCCTCCACTGCCTGGGAACCCTACGCCGCCTATGCCGTGTTGAACTAGCGGATCTGCTCCTCCAGTTCCCTTTCCTTCTTCTCCACCTCGAGCTCGTGCTCGGCCAGCAACTCGCCCCGCCGGGTGAGCATTTCCTCCCTGAAGGCGAGATCCGTCTCCCGCCTGGCGAGGTCCGTCTCCCGCCTGTCCAAGGACTCTCCCTTCGCTTTGAGGTTCTCCTCGGTGAGGGCGCGCTGGCCTTGCCCTCGAGCTCCTATTACCACTGTTGCAGCCTCTCCACACCTTGACCTGCTGGACCCGCTGCGCTTCCAGGGTCTGGTCCAGGGCATTCAGCTTGACCCGGAGCTCTGTTGTGAGGGCCTCCCTCTGGTTCAAGGCCTCCCCCCTCTTGGCCACCTTCTTCTCCCTTCAGTGCGCCTCCAGCTCCCTGGAATACACCTTCTAGAGGTCCTTCTTGTACTCCTTGTGGTCCTGCTCGAGTTGGGACCACTCGGAGATGAACTGGCGGGACGCCGTCCTGGTGCGCTCCTCTAGTTAGGTACGCAAGTCGCTGAGGCGCTGGTGCTCAGCCTCGAGCGCCTCCCACTCCCGCAAAATTGCTGCCCCAGTGTCACTAAGGACCTGGTGGGCGCGGGACAACATGCGAGGGAGGGGGATTGGCACAGCTTCTTCCTCGGCACCTGGCCAGAGCCGTCGCCCGAACACCACCTCCATCTCCTTCGGTGCAGGCAGGGGGTTGGAGCTGGACATGGCTCCAGTGTCACCCCTAGCGTCGGGAGTGGGTGCGATGTCGGAGGCGGGCGTAGATCCCCCAACTGGGACCTCCTCTGTCGCTGTGACGCCGCCTGATGCTGGCGCCGCTGCCGCCGGACCCCTAGCTGGGCATGAGAAGCCGCTGGCACTGTCTGGGCAGCGGCTGGAGGCACACCGCCGGCACCACTCCCAGTAGATTCCTGCTGCTGAGAGCCAGACCCATCGGTGGGCCTGGTGCCTGGCGGAGGAGGCGTGGCCTTAGGAGCGGTGGAGGAGGAAGCCCTGGCGAACAGACGATGGGTTAAGACCTGTTGGCGTGATAATTAGACTCATGGAAAAAGGGGCTACACTTACTTGGGGCCCTGGACCTTCCAGCGGCCCTGGAAAGCGGGGCGACCGCTGCTGTTGCTATTGCAGCTGCTGCAGTTGTTGTTGTTGCTATTGCTGCTGCTAGTGCCCCTGGGGGTGATCACCCCAGATGGTGGTGGTGGCAGCGGCACCGGAGGACTGACGCGTCTCTGCGTGCCCTGGGCCTGGGAGTCAGCCTCCTCGGCCCCACCAGCAGTCCTCTGACGCTTCTAGGGGGTCCGAAACAAGCGACCCATCAGCCCAACGCAGCCTGCGTCTCCTCTCCTCCTCCGACCCCGAAGCTACCTGGGGCGGAGGCACTGCTTGCAGCCCCTTTGCCCTTGTCCAAGGGGCTGGGGGCCACGGCGGGGTTGGCGCTGGGGGCCGCACCGGCGGGCTAGGGACCTCCAGCCGGCGCATCGAAGAGCCGGATCCCGCAGAGGTGGTCCCGGCCACCGGTCTCATGAACTGTCACGCCGCTCTCGTCGAGGGTCGGCAGCGTGGCCAAAATCGCCGTCCTCAAGCCTGCGTCGTCGCAGAGCACTGGGGTGGCCTAGGGGAGGATCAGGGACTTAGGGACAAAAGTCTACCCGGTAATCCCTCCCACTAGGATAGTCAGCTCGTCCCAGGACAAATCGGTCCCCGGCCCGCGCTGGATCATGCCGATGTCGTTCGGGCCGGTGAACCAACAGCACAGGCGCGACCTCCTCTGTGGCGGCATGATCTGGTGCTTCAGGAGGTCACCGACCATGTGCATTGGCGTCAGGCCATCCGTGGCCAGGGCCTTGATCCTGTCCAATATGGGCAAGAGCTCTGGCGACAGGGACGGCTTGGTCCTCCACTGCTTGCGGTCGAGGGCTAGCCCATCGGACGGCAGGACGAGGCGGTCGTTGGTCTCAGCACTGGTGATCACCAGTCGCTACGCCAGTTCTCCCACCTCGCTCCACCAAGGGTGGGGATGTAGACGACGACCGGATATGGCCTCATCTGGAAGTAGTAGGCCCCGATGTGGTCCCTGGACTTCCTAGACTTGACCAGCACGAAGAAGTAGCGAAAGAGAGAAGTATAGGGGGCCACACCTACGAACATCTCGGGGAGGTGGACGAAGATGGCCGCCTGAAGGATGGAGTGGGGCATGAGGTGCTGAAGCTAAAGCCCGAACTCCTCCAGCGGCAGCAGAAAGAAGGGCGAGATCGGCAGCGCCAACCCGCAGGAGATGTAGGAGGTGAACAAAATGAACTCCCCGGCGACGAGATTGCCGAGGGGAACGGCACCGGCGTGGACTCTTCCAGCGAGCCCAGGCGTGCTCCACCCAAGGAGGCCGTGCACCAGATTGAGCGCCTCCTCAGACTGAAAGCGGTTAGGATGGCCGAGCGAAGTCATGGCTTGTGCGGCGGCGCGAGCGTAGAGCAGAGGAGCACGAAGGCAAAGAGGCGCAGTCGATTGGAAGAGAATGCGAAAGGGTAACTACTGCACGCGGGGTGAATCCTTTTTCAAGGAAACATGAGTCCTCGTTCAGGGAAACCCTTCTGCGCGCCCCTCAATCGCCCAGGAGATCACGCGTTACGGGCACCTAGGATCCAGGGAGCCCAGTCTATGACACGGGGGCCTAGGTCCATGAGTCATGCAGCATGGGTGCCAGATTTTGGGTGCGGGAACCGCCACACGCGATAGCGCCTCCTCATTGCCGCCGCAAGAGACAACAGCCCAGTCTATGACATGAGGGCCCGGACCCACGAGTCATACACCTTGGGTGCCGGATCTCGGGTGTAGAAAGAACGAACCGCCGCACGCGTCGGTAGTGCACCTCCTTGGGGCCGCTGCAGAAGACAGAAGGTAATATTTTAAACAATTGCAGCAACAACGAGGTGCCCCACGCGTGGCCCGATGAAACCACCAGGCGTGGGGGCCGTGGGTCAGTCAGCCGTGGGGACAAATATGGCAGTTGGCGTGACCGAAGGAGATTGACAGAGGGTACGTCAGTAAACGCGCTGAAACGGCGCGTCGATCACCAATCAAGCCATACCGAAGCAAAGTACAAGTTTTGGCCCCACCTGCAGGCTCGCGTCCTCCCCTGAGGTGGGCCCGGGGCACTTTCGGTACCCTGAAACTAGGGTACCCCTTGCTACTGTATAAAGACGCAGTACCCACGCGACTATCTCTTAGTCGCGTGGTAAAGGTACTGTGTGTGGGACCAAGCCATGACTCGCCCCAGCCTCGGGCGACTACTCTGGGTCCACAACCGCGCCTGACCCCACCACATGGGTGGGTCCGGAGCCGCCATGTGTCTAGAGAAAGTGATATACTCCGAGGCATCAACAGTGAGTCCGGACCCCCATGGGAGAGTACCAGACCCCTGGATATACAGTCCGCCAAGGTTGGTCCAGGATCTCCATGTGTGCAAGCCAGACCCCTGGAATGGGATCCAGACCCCCCCTGTATGGGGTCCGGGCCGCCACAATGGGGTCCCAAGGTCCTAGGACAAACATACTCAGGCCTTGAATAGGACCCAGGCGGGGGTCCGGTGCCGACACGTGTCCGGACCTAGTCTGGTGGGTTCCGGACCTGTCCGCATATACTCCTGCTCCCCGCTCAGGCAGAGACCCGATGCTGCCATGTGGCATACTGCACGCGGCTTAAGCCAATCGGCGGAACCTAGCATGATGCCTCTGGGCCACGTGCGCCTCCGCATTCATTGCGGATAAGACGTGCGCCTGTCCATTCCACTGACAGGTGGCGTGCTCAGTCCACGATACGTGGGCCGAGCTGTTACTCACCATTACTCGCACGTTTCGGCTATCAATGCTGCATGGACTGTGATCACCAAGACTCCTGGTGATTACTTAGGCGTTACTAGCATTAGTTACTCACATAATGTATTCCTTCCATTATGCTCCTGGGCCAACATGTCGGGGCTCAGCATCCTTGTATGTGCCTCCCTTAAACTATAAAAGGGAAGGCATACAACGTGACAAGGGACAGGCTCTCAAAGACACACAGACTCTCAGACAGGTTCACATACATGCTTACACACACTCTCAATACAACATACACACAGTGTAGGTAGGGTATTACGCTCCGGCGGCCTAAACCACTATAATCCCTCGTGTGCTCTTGTGTTCTTCCCGAATACACCTAACAGGCAAACCACTAAGGCCCCCTCCTCATCTTAGGATTAGGGCGGGTGCATTCTGCCACCCGGCCGGAGGATTCTCTCCGACAGCTTCCGAGAAAGAAGATGTACATTGTTGGTATGTGTACTCTATTAATTCTATTAAGCCTTGGACTAGGATATCACACAATCCACCTGGACCAGGATATCATACCGACGGTCCAAACTCCTCCAGACGGGCATGAAGAATGGCGACCTCGTCGACGACAATCTCGAGAGCCGCGTGAGGGGCAACCAAGCTCTCTTGGAGGTTCGTTGGCATCTGCTTATAAGGGGATATGGGCTCACCTTAGCGAGAGGACGCCCCGAGGCCCTTCCGCTAACCCGTCGAGACCACCTGCCTATGAAAGGTATAGAGGTAGGAAACAAGACTGGACACGAAACTCCCCGACAATGAGGAGATTCATGCCCCAAATCGATCATACAATGCCTCAGAGGCCTCAACATTGGGGGCCGGTCATCCATCGAACGTTTGCTCGGATGCATGAGACACTAGAACAAAGAAGGAAGTCGCTCCACTCTTGGTAAATAGGGAGAGCATGGAAAAGCAAGGCCACTCGAGAGGCCTACTCATAAGAAGAAACCAGAGGCGCTAAAACAACATGCATCCAAACCATTGAGAGCACCTAGAGGGAGATGAATAGGTGATCCTGTAAAACAGCTCAACAAAACAAACTTAGACTAATATTGGATTAGTGAAAGTAAGAGTCAAGTCCAAATGAAGAGGATGATAGGAGTGAACATCTTCACTTAATTGCTCCTTGAAAGTCGCCTAGAGGGGGGGTGAATAGGGTGAAAACTGAAATTTACAAAGTTAATCACAACTACAAGCCGGGTTAGCGTTAGAAATATAAGCGAGTCCGAGAGAGAGGGTGAAAAACAAATCGCAAGCAAATAAAGAGTGAGACATAAGGATTTGTTTTACCGAGGTTCGGTTCTTGCAAACCTACTCCCCGTTGAGGTGGTCAAAGACCGGGTCTCTTTCAACCCTTTCCCTCTCTCAAACGGTCACTTAGACCGAGTGAGCTTCTCTTCTCAATCACACGGGACACTAATTCCCCGCAAGGACCACCACACAATTGGTGTCTCTTGCCTTGGTTACAATTGAGTTTGTTAAAAGAATGAGAAAGAAAAGAAGCAATCCAAGCGCAAGAGCTCAAATGAAACACAAATGTCACCCTCTCTAGTCACTATTTGATTTGGAGTGATTCCGGACTTGGGAGAGGATTTGATCTCTTTGGTTGTGTCTAGAATTGAATGCTATAGCTCTTGTATGAGGTGTGAATGCTAAAAACTTGGATGCAATTGAATGTGGGGTGGTTGGGGTATTTATAGCCCCAACCACCAAACTAGCCGTTTGGTGGAGGCTACTGTCGACGGGCGCACCAGACAGTCCGGTGCGCCACCGGACACTGTCCGGTGCGCCAGCTACGTCACCCGGTCGTTAGGGTTCGACCGTTGGAGCTCTGACTGGTGGGGCTTCTGGGCTGTCCGGTGGTTCACCGGACAAGTCCTGTAGACTGTCCGGTGTGCCTGCTGCGCGTGCTCTGACCTCTGCGCGTGCAGACGTGCATTAAATGCATTGCAGTCGACCGTTGCGCGCGAAGTAGCCGTTGCTCCACTGACACACCGGACAGTCCGGTGTGCCACCGGACACTGTTCGGTGCATACACCGGATGGTCCAGTGAATTATAGCGGAGCGGCCTCCATTTTCCCGAAGGTAGCGAGTTCAGCGTCGAGTTCCCTGGTGCACCGGACACTGTCCGGTGGCACACCGGACAGTCCGGTGCGCCAGACCAGGGCACACTTCGGTTGTCTTTGGCTCTCTTTGTTTGAACCCTTTCTTGGTCTTTTTATTGGTCTATTGTGAACCTTTGGCACCTGTAAAACTTATAATCTAGAGCAAACTAGTTAGTCCAATTATTTGTGTTGGCAATTCAACCACCAAAATCAATTAGGAAAAAGGTGTAAGCCTATTTCCCTTTCACTCCTCACTAAGTGAGTATTAAATTTAGAGCAATTATGCAAGTGAAATGAATAGAGAGAAGATCGCAATAAGATAAAGACAAGTGACATGGAGATTTTTATCCCGTGGTTCGGTCAAGTATAATATATTTGCCTACTCCACGTTGTGGCGTCCCAATGGACGATGGTTGCACTCAACCCCTTTCAAGTGATTCAAAGATCAACTTGAACACCACGGTTCTCTTTATCTCAATAATATCCCATTGTGAGGAATCTCTACAATTTGGAGACTCTCACGCCTTACACAATCGATCTCGAATGAGCATAAGAGTAAGGGGGGATAGAAACACACACACACACGAGTTATGGTCACAGCAACACACGCACACAATCCAAGAGAAGAGCACAAAAGACGGTGCACCAGAGTTACAACTCAAAACACGTGCTCAAATCTTTAACTAGCGAAGCAAATGGCGTGATCGTAGCGTCTCGGTGTTGTAGAATGTTCAAGGGATGCTTGGTGTGGAGTTCCATGCGCCTAGGGATTATAGCCCCAAGGGACCTAGGAGCCGTTGGAGCTTCATTTGGAAGGCCATGGTTGCCTTCTGTCTGCGGGTGCACCAGACTGTCTGGTGCACACCGGACAGTGAATAGTGCAACAGCTACGAAATCCCTGATTGGGCTGGTTTCATGTTCTAGGGGGCACCGGACTGTCCGGTGCTCCTGTTGGCCGTTGGCCCTCGGCCGACATGGCGGCTAGCCGTTGGCGACTGGCACACCGGACTGTTCAGCACCTCGCGTGGACGGTCTATTGAATTATAGCCGACGTAGGCTAAAATTCCGAGAGCAGGTGGTTGACCGGACCGTGCACCAGACTGTTTGGTGCTGCGTAGTCCAGCACTTTTTCCTTTTTCTTTCTTGTTCTCTTTTGCTCCTTTTTGACTTGACTTCATGAAGTCTCTAGCACTTAGACTAATATGATTAGCACACAAAATAATTGACTAAGTGTCCAGAGCTTACATTTTTACTTGGTCC
Source organism: Zea luxurians (assembly GCA_029449295.1). Lineage (NCBI taxonomy): Eukaryota > Viridiplantae > Streptophyta > Magnoliopsida > Poales > Poaceae > Zea > Zea luxurians. Next base: position 101,201,616 of record JAOPSE010000011.1, read on the forward strand.
ATATAGATTTGCACTATGTCCTCTTCCGAGCCCAATTTACTTAATGTACCTATGCTCATTTCTTATGTTAGTCTAAACAAAATGTGTTGGGCATCTAATCACCAAAAAATATAGAAATGGACTAAGGGCACATTTCCCTTTCAACCATCGCTACCAAAGGACATAAGATGATGATTCGGCTCCAACGTGCAGGCTACAAAAGCTTGCATTAATAAGATCGGCGACAGTTCCTACGCGCACCGCTCCCGAGGCGTAATGATCGGGACAATAGGAGTAAATGATGCCTAGTCCATTGTAAAAGAGCCACCAAGGGAAAGCACACTTCCCTTAGGGGCTACTGTTTGGGTTGAATCCCCATGCCACAAGGGACCACAAATTAGAGTGGATGGAGGGAGCCCTGCCTAGGTAGGTGTGCCACTAGATGACCCCCTCACGCCGAGCTAGGGGTTGGGC
>JAOPSE010000011.1:105562081-105587081 GCA_029449295.1 Zea luxurians
GCCAATCCTACACTTAGGATCGGAAAGGTAGTTATTCCCGGAAACTGTAGGAAAAGAGCCTCACTCCTAGCCTCTAGACTGAAACTGAACCTGAAAGGCTTGAGAGCAAAGGGTGCGGTCGCATAATCCAATCCTGCTAATAGAAAGGCACGGAGTCGAAGGTAGTTGTGCCAGGAGAGGATTGAGAAGAGTGTCATACTCAAGAAGTAAGCCATCAAATCCTTTTCTGATGACAGATGGATTATCTATAGACTAAAGACGGATTTTCTATCGACTTTCGAACTTATCGAGACCTTCTATTTCATTGAACTACTAAATACCGGCGCATAGATCTTCTAGTAGATATAATATAAGAAGGAAGGTTCTTTCTAACGATTGGAGGACCGGGCATTTTGTCATTCAAAGATATGGTAACCGAACACTGTTGTTAGAAAAACCTTGCGTCATCCTTCGGTAGAGCAAAGCAAGGACACAGGGCACAAAGCATTTCCCGACCACGGATAGGTACCATGTGTTACCATTCATTTGTCACTTATTTGATTCTATCTCAGAGGAAGTTCGGGCTAACGAAAGATCTCAGAGGGACTCTTACTTCTACAAGAGCTTTTACACAAGTTATCGACATATAGGAATTCGACTACCTCATCACTGTGTGAAGGAAAAGGTTCAGGAAGCTTGTGATGCTCGGGATGGACTGACTCCATTCCATATGCGCGAAAGAACTGAGATCTTCAACGAAAGCCCCCCAATTTCATCGACCCTTACTTAATGACTTGTGATGGCGATTTATGCTTTTATTGCCTCGAAGACTTATCATTCTTACTTAAGCTTAAGATCGAGACAGAATAGTTGGGCACTGGCATTCTCACAGGCTATTGTAAGAGGAGAGAATCGCACCTTTGATAAAAACTTTCTTTACAAGTAAAAACACCCTCCAAGGATGAACGATTTATTTGCATGAGACTGTTGGCACTACTACTTGTACTTGATTTGATTTTCTTGAACGAACAGCCGAGTAAAGAGTAACATGGCCTATGAAAGCTTGCTTTAAGTAGGCTACTATTCATTCTCTTTTATGCTACGCTACGCCCTAGTTATCATTTTTTATGAATTCATTTCATTCCAATATCGATGAATGCGGTCCATAGGGCAGGCAGTGAGCGGGATAAAATGAAACAATGGAAGAAAGAAGAGGCGCACAGCGGGAAAGTATCCCAACCCAAGTGGATTGACTACTCCTGTTTTATAGCTTAGGGAAAAAGATCACTTACTCTCTTCGGTCCTCCTCTGAGATTCTTTTTAGACTTTTGATGTCGTCTATTTGCCCAATTCAGACTTGGTAGTTCCACGTATACACACGAAGTGGCTCCCTTATCTGGAATTCCTTCTTTTCGTAAGCTTTGTGGATGAGGGGCGGAGCGAGGAAGGGATATTGGATTTGAAAGCCCTTGGCCCAGACGTATTGAAGCTAGCCTATAAAAATCCAGATTATAGGGACTTACACTGATCGATCCTCTTTGAAAGGAACATGCCTAGACTAGCACTTCTACTTATGTATGAAGGTGGATCTGACTCCATTCTTTTGATTCCCCTCCTCTAACCTCTTTAAAGATAAAGCGAAAAGCTATTAGGAGGCTTGGGTCAAAGAGCTACTACTTGACAAAAGAGCTACTTCAACAACTACTTATTCGGTCTGCTTTCGGTTTAAAGTTCTTTAGTTAGAACTTTTTGGGCACGCACAAAGATCACGTGAACTCAATGGTGTGCGTAGGGTAACTAAAGAAGCACTAAAAGAAGGCAAGAGCATGCCTCACTCACTGAGCACAATGCCCTACCTACCATCTCGATTCTCAACGAATTGGATGCTCACCACATATTTAGTATATGGGTGTATGCTCGCGAAACCTACTTCACTCCCACCCACCTCTGATTGCATTAGCCTGCTGATTGATCCCGGCAAGGAAGGCAAAGGATAATTTCAATATTATTTCTTTGGATTTACTTTTTATGAAAGCGATGATTCCATCTAATTTTCATTCTCCCTTCCTTTTTTTTCAGACTTAGACTAGAAGCTAGCGCTTTTTGGCATCACTTAAATAAAATATCCGACATCATCTTTTAGTTGGACAAGATCCTCTTCGTTCTTCTTCCGGGTTAAAGGGCGAAAGAAAAAGGGCAAAGGAAAAGGCCACCTCATCAATATCAGGATACTCTGAGGGTTGCAAGTTTTGATGCACCCGAGCCAAATCTGACTTTTTTGAGTAAAGCCTTATGATGTTTTCAATTTATTAAGGGGCTTCTTTGCAAAGAAAAGGGATAGCGCTAGGAATATCAATAGCGTACGGATAGCATTATTCCATTCCATTGCTATTTTCCTTCGTTTCGTAAAGTATCGTAAAGTAAAGTAAACTCAGGCCGTACTCGGATGGTTGCTTCTACGTCAATTCATGGAAAGCTGCCACCATGGGGCGAATCAAACACATACCCTTGCTTTTCATTACGATCTATATTGATTAGAAGTTGCAGTGAAGGTAACGGTCGCCTCTAGTCCGTACTACTGCTTCATCCCTCGCTCGCAAATATGAGGTGGGCAGTCTCGATAGAACAGTTTTCTAGCTAGGAGAATGCGCAGTAGGGCCTATGGATTGGTCTTCGTTCGTATTGCTCTCTCATTTCTAGTAAAGTAAAAGTAAAAGTAAGTAGTATTGGAAACTCTAGATCGTGCAGAAGCTAAGTGGACCAGACGACTTCACAATCTCGAACGGTAGCATCCAAATACCTGACTGTCTACTTCGTCCATTGCAATATCCGGGTAAAAGAAAGAGCAACTCCGAGTTGAGACTCGTGATTCATAACCGAGAAATACTACTTGAAAACGTGAACCAGTTGGTTAGGCACACATGAAAAAGGTTCCGTGGGTTTATGCGGATAGGGTGTAAGCGAGGCCCAGAGGAGGCTAGTAATAAGTATTTTACTATGCCCGGCCCGGCTCCGGACTAGTTCGTTGAATAGACCTATGGTTCTAAGGAATGTGTTTTCTGGTCTGGGTAAGTTTTCTGTCTTCGTATAACCTTTAAAGGACAGGTTCTTAGGTTTAGCATTCTTTCTTGCCTTGGCTCTAACCTTTAGGGTTCTCTTTTCTGTCTTCATAGGTTTCCCTTGCTTGAGAGGTAGTATTCATTACCTTGGTGGAAGCCGTTTCTTGGTAAGGGTTCTCTCTTTACTGATAGGCTTTTCTTTCCTATTTCTTTATTCCACCCTGACACACCCATTATTGGCTTCCTTCCCTGGAGACCGCTCGGGCGAAGGCAGAGCATGGAATGCAATAAAGATTCACGCTTTCTGACACAGAATCCGGTTAGGGACATAGGTTATGGATAGTCTTTTCCAATGCGAAAAAATAAAACGACATCGTGTCTATTTTTCTTGGCTAAAGGAAAGGGGTATCGAGATGTGCTAGCCTAGTATACTGAATCATCCTTCTGTTTCTTACAGCCGAAGATTGGGTGGGAATCAGGATCTCTTTCCGTGGTTCTGACGGTTTATGTTTCCATTCCTGCTTCTTCCTGTTATTTGATATGGTTTGATACGGTTTCCGGGTCTATGGTTTCCAGTTACAAGACAAGCAAGCAAGGTTAAGGTTTCTCTTTATGTAGGCGTATACTAGAACCTGAAAAGAAAAGAGAAGAGAAGAGTTTCTTACTTCCTTTGATTGGCAATCCAGATATCTTAGCTTGTTTCTAACGGTTCATTCATACCTTTTTCTTGTTGCATTTGATTCCATTCCTTGGTTCAAATCCGGATCTCTAGCCTTGGTACTAGTAAGGGTAATGGTTCTTCCTGTTTGGGTTTTTGAGAAGTTTGTTAGGTATCCTGGTAACCTATATGTGTTCGAAGAATTCCTTTGTATACTATTCCGTTGTAAATACACGATCTTTACTACGTACGTTGTCCATTGGTTGACATCTTTCCTCGGCTCGGATAGCCAAGCTCACACCAGCGAGCTAAAGAAAGGACAAGATTCCTGCTTCTGCCTCACTTCCCCCATAAGTTCGGGTATCTCTTTGACTAGGGTTTTAATTAAACTCGAGTGGAGGCTTTTCAACCCGCTTGGTGGGGCTCCCCTTAGGAAACCCAAAGCTCTTCTCCTTATCAGATGTTGGAAGAACCAAAAATTAATCTTATCCTCTGCCTGTAAGGCGTAGAATAAGTAGAGCCTGATGCGCTCCCTTACCCTTAGTAATCGAAGCGCCGTTGGTCAGATTGAATTCCAGCCCTTCTTTCTGTAACCGACCCAGAGCTACTGTGAGCCGGTTTCCCCAACGTCGAAGGGGAATTCCAATGTTCAATTGCCCCTTTTCTTCGTTCAAAGCAACAAGTAGACCCAGCACTTGGAGCAGGAGTCTGCTTAGTGGCGCTCCTCCCCCGTCCCTGGACGTAAATTCCAGTCTGAACCCACTAAAGGTATGAACCAGGGTTTCTCTGAGCAGTTTCACCACCTCTAAGATCTCCCCGAATCCTAACCCCACCAGTGGCACCCCAGTCAGAAACTGATAACACGCATGGCACGCCGAGAACCCCTCTGATAAGACTGCAATCCCTAATAGCGAAGATACGCCATACCTTGGAAAGAAGGCACCGCGTAATACTAAAATAAATAAAAAGGCAGCCACAAAGTTCCATGCATAACAGTCTTAAATGCCAAGCTTTAATCTCATCTTTGACACTCCAGAGAAATCACAGTCGGACGGTGCAAGCAAAGATGCGGGCGCAGATGGTGATGATCAAGTCCAATTCATTGGGTCTCGACGTGCATCACCCACCACTGTAACAAGCCTAGAGGAGGGGGTTTCACTTTGCTGACGGGAGGGCTAGTTATGTTCTCACCGAGCCAAGCCACCTTACCCGGTAGTATTCAAACGGAGAACAGGAGAATAGAGCCACAAGATGAGCATTTTCGTTGATCTGGATGCCAGAGGACACAATCAAGGGTAATTAAACAATGTGCTTATGAAGCGAGGAATGAGGTTAGCTGTGAGGTCTCTCAGTACCTAGATTCGTGGGTGGAGCCGTAGCCGTAGAAGAGATTCTTTTTTTTTCTTTGCGCGAGGAAGCGGAAAAGACAAAACCCTCTCTTGGAGAAAGCCAGTCCGGTTGGTAATTCCACTATAACTTGATAACTTTATGGAATAAATACCTCCCTGTGGAGCCCCTGTTGATGGATTCTGGCAAGCAAAAAGAAGACCTAAACCCGACTCTAAAAGCTTCAGTTGCCTCCCTCTCTCCGCCAATGGCTAGGTTAGCTATCTCTCTCTCTCTCGCTACGCCCCTGACCCTTATAAGAAATGACACATGCCATCCCGATTTGAAACATATAAGAGTCGTGGCATTCTCCGCATTACCTTGCCCTATCTTCACGCACTCAAGGATGAATCTGTGAGAGTATACTTTATACCCAAAATCTGGAATCTATTCTTTCATGACGTGAATATGTTTGGTGTTAGTGGACTGACAGAGTGAGCAGTAAAGGTAGAAAAAAAAAAGATCCATCTGCGAGTGGTTCGGCTTTTTCCTTAAGCAAGGACGGAGCCGTCGAGTGAGGATTGGCTGAGCGTGCTTTCGTTGCTCGTGGTGGAGTACTCTTTTCATTATTCGCTCTATTATTGCCTCAGGATGTGATCGGGATTAAGCCGCGTGTCGATACCCGGGGGCCTTATCAAGGGATTCATTCTTTTTTGCACTAATGGAGGGCTCTCTTATGTTCTACACAAATGAGTAACGTATAACGTGTAGAATCTACGTTACTCACTTGCTCGCATTCATTATCTCTTTCTAGCGCGAAAGCCGTCTAGCTAAAGCGCATCCGTTTTCTTACTCTGAACAGGATTTCTTGATAGCTATCAAGCCGTTGCGGCGCATCCTCTTGCTGGGTGCCGGGCAAATTATCTATGTTACAGTCTATTAAAAAAAGGACTTCTAATAAGAAATTCTTCCGCTAAAGAATAGGCTCGCCTATAAATAGAAGCTTCGGCGCACTCTCCATTTTGCGGGACAAGTGCCGAGTCAAAGCGATGGATATCGCAGCAAGACTCGCCATAATACCTCAGGAACAGCAGGCTCTAGAAAACGATAAGCTTGCATTACTGCAAAGTTTAGATTTCCTTCAGGACCCCCTGTTTCTCTATTCCGTCGATCCACAACTTTGGATGCCCAATGCACAACTTTGGATACACAATCATACACAGGATGTTCGGAGGCAAATCCGCATTCTTGAAATGCGGAAGAGGGCGCTGCTGGAAGAACAGCAATCGCTCATCGTGAAGGCTGCCCTCCGCGGTGACCGTAGATCCTGAAAAATAGAAAAAAGTAGTTACTCGTCTATCTCAACGTAAATGAACGAAGTCACTTAAGTCTTCCTACTACTGCTCCTTCTTACTTATTTTCGTTTTTTCAGGATCTAAAGAAGAAGAGGTTTTCTTAGCGGGCGTGAATCCGGTAGCTTCTACTAATACTAATGCGGACGTGAATCCGGTAGCTTCTACTTCTCTTGTCTCACTTATGAGTAGCTGGTACTGTATGAACAAGAGTGTAGTGAGCATAAGTATTGTATTGTTCAGTATGGCGCTTTTCAGGTGTGGTGTGTAGAGATATTGCCTTTATGAATAATACTTATGTATTGCCTCTTCTTCTTGTTGTAGAAGAATACTGATGTATTGCAAAGACCTGTTGTTGTTTTATTTCTTTATTTCTTCCTTTTCTCGAATAGTAGTTGTTAGCTTTGTCTCTAGCATGTTGGTTTGCTTCTAGCATTTAGTAGAATAAGTTGCATTAGCAAGTTCATCATTTAATAGAAGATCAAGAAAATGAAAGATCAATGAGATACCTGTCCGGATAGTTGGGAGAGTGAGCTCTACCCTTAAGACAATCAGAGACTGAGTGATGCCGCGGAGAATAGAGATATGTCAGTTGGGTAGAGAAGGATTCAGAGGTATAGTAAAGTAGCCAAGTAAGCTATCGTGAGCAGGAATCAATCCTGAAAGAGAGATGAGAGTAAGCATCCCGCAGTCCACCGTGCTTGGAACTGAGTCCCGCCGAAAGAGGTTATTCTTTTTGGCTTGAACTGCTTTGAACTAGCGGTTTTATTTCTATTCACGAGAGTACTTCGCCTGTGCTGCTTCCCGTAAGCGAAAGTCACTCTCGCTTAACGATATGAGTTCTTTCTTTTCTGTAGTCAACACAAGAGTAGTAGGCTTTCTTTCTTTTCATAGTAGAGGAGAGGAAAGTAGGTAACTTAGGTCTGGTATATACGCATCCTGCTAAGCAAGCAGGTAAGGAGGTAAAGTAGCTTATAATATCTCTCTATGAGTTCTTTCTTCTTCTATATCTGTTGTTGAAGCGACGCTTTTTGCTGCCGGACTAAGATCTACTATCGTATGTTTTGAGTTTGGAAATGCAACGTCAAGAAAGATGGTACTAGTCTGAGCTACCTGCTATAGGGTTTGAAAAACGGATAGGTATCAAAGTGGAACTATGAGACAGATGACTTTCTTTAGTAATGTCTATGCTTAGGAACTAGGGAAGCATATTGGAGTTTAAACTGAGATAGGGCTGGACAGTGGGGATAAATTCGAATATGAAGAAATGGCAATAGAGGTATAAAAAACCACCTATATATGAGAAGAGTAGTAGGGCAAGGAGTATAGAGATGAGTTTCTTATGAAGGAATTTTAAGTGAGAAAATAAAATATATTTTTCTACGTTGAATTGCTATTGTAAGGTCTTGCTTCTTTTGTCTTGTAGTAAATTCACTCATTTAAGTTAAGTCAATTCCCCGGCAGGTAAGAGTAGGAAAAGAAGAAAGTATTCCCTAAGTTGGAGAATCTAGTAATGAACTGTCATATCGACTATGCCAAAATTACCCACTATATATTTACAAGCAAGCCAGGTCGCCCAGGAAAGAGCTCTAAGGAAGGAATACTCCGCTCGGATTCAGAAAGAAAAGACCATTATGAAAGTCAAAAAGAGTATATTCTATAAAATCTATTAGAAAATGCAAGGTACTATTCTTTCAGTCAGTATGGGGCCTCGAAACTCCAATCTTTCTCACGAAGTTTATATGTAAAACTAGTAGTTGGAAATGAGGCTAACACACTCCGCTAAGTAGTGAGTGCTCTTCTGTGAAAATGCACTAGAGTGCCCGTGCTGCTAATAAATACTCGTTCGTGTGGAGGTAATTCCCTAACCAACCGAGGCCCTAACCCACCAATAAAAGGAAATTGATAAGTCCAATGAACCCGGTCTATATATATTATTAAATGGGCGGTTCTTAGGTCAAGCTTATTTGAGATGAGACCCACCACCCCGATACTGATATCACGATACGTATTTTCTGAACAGGCACTAGGGAGGTCTTGCCAAAACGCTTTCCAACCAACTAGTCGATACCAGGGTGTTAACCTCTGCTCTTGTTGATTGCCATTTATCCTTATCCTATCATCCTTCCGTCCATTAAGGGCATCACGAACTCCATTCTTTCTGTTCTTGAGGTGCCGGTTGTCGTTTCTGGTTCAAGGAAAGGGGAAGTGTTCAGTTGATAAAAGGGGGGTTTCACTCATCGGCGTAATTCCCTTGCATTGGTGTGTGAGAATTGGTGCCTAAGGCTAGCTTGATGCATTATGGAAGATCGGGTTGGGGCGTACCCCCGGTGGAGCATGTAGGTAGTGAACGAGGATTTCCTTCCGTTAAGCTATGACTACTGAGCAAGCTGATCAAGAGTTCTTTACGACGCAGATGTGTGTTAGGTTTCCTAAAGGTTCTCATTGATAGTGGGGCATCTCTAGGAGGGAGGCTTATTTCTATTCTCAACAAATGGATATCCATTCTATCTAGCCGAGGGAAACAGCCTTCCTGAAGGTAGCAAGTTTCTTTCCTTCCGGCCAAGGAGAAAGAGCAAAGTTTCCACCTCATCCGACTCAGAGCTCTCAGTGACTTCCCCCATAGCAACGGGAGATTATCACCCCATAACCCTAAAGGAAAAGGAAAGAGTAGTCGTTTTAAAAATAGTAAGTAAGATGCCGGGATAAGAACTGTGTGATTTCAGCCTTAGAAAATATCTGTCAAATGGGTCAAATGTAGAATTAGATGTGTAAGCAAAGCTCTGATTCAGAAAGGAAAGGTATGTGGGTAGACATTGAGTTAGAGATTGAATGAAGGGGCACACTAGATAAAACCAAGGACAAGTAGCTAGTTGACTAACGCTTTCGAGCACGTACGCTGGCGCTCTTTGATAGAGCATTATCTACAACCCTGAAGCGAACTATTCAAAATCAATCTAGCAGTCTCTTCCAGCAATGAATTGTAGCAGGGCTTGGTCTCGAAAGGTATAGATACCACCAGAAGCTTGGAAAGAAGAAGGAATGTCGACCTACCGCGTAGTGGGCTTTTCACCTTGCTTTTCTGTCAAATTCACAGACGCTATAGCTGTGTAAAAACAGTACTCGATTTCTCACTAGAAAAAACAACTGTCTTTATTGTTGTGTGCATATTAGTCACTGATTATAGCTTTGAATAGGACAAACTACTTTAGTAACTCTTGACTATTGCTTGAAACAAGCGTTGAAGCAATGGAAAGAAGCGAACGGTTAAGCGATAGGGTTAGAATGCAGCAAGTGTCCAAAAATAAGATATGCCCGGTGAAAATTATAAACAAGGCTGAGGAAGGATTTCGTACTGCCACAATGCTCTTGATAGAAGGAAGCATGAATACCGAAGGCCTACCTAGTTGAAATAGGAACAGCTATAGCAACAGCACTCTTCCTATGCAGCATATCATTCTATTGAAGTATTACAGGAACAAAATAATTAATAAATTATGCTTGCATGTTTGTTTCATGACATCTCCTGACAAGTACCAATTTGACCACCTTGGTCATCGGGTAATTATCATCTTATCACACAATTACTATTTTCTTGAATAGGAAATCAAATGAACTGAGGAATCATATCATCTAAACTGCAAATACAAACTACAAGTAGGCAGACACCATCACAATTCAACCGCATTTATTTTATATGAGCATTTTACAATAACAGATCACTCATACGTTGAGATATCAATTAAGCTACTGGTTCTCTTATATTAGCTTGTTTTCCAGCATAGTGTAACTTGAATTCTGAGACTTATAGCCAATCATAGCGATACACTTATCCACCTAGCAATTTATTAAGGCTTTATCAAGCAAGTAATGAAAGCTATATACATTGGTTTCACAGCAGGATGAAAATGGAAAACCATGCAAGGCAAATAAAGGTACGGGGCAAGTCCAGCAAGCAACTAGAAACGAACTGAAATGAATGAAACTAACGAAGGAAACACTACATACGCTAGAGCATGCAAAATACATGGAGCCATGGAGATTGCGTCTCACCTCGATGAAGTTGGAGCAGAGCCGTCCGCCTTTTCCGCGCCCGCTCTATCTCTAGATATATCTCTTTATAATCCATCTCAGATAAGTAATGGTAGTCTTGATCATCCCTATCATCTTCCTCTTCCCAGCCGTCTAAGCGAAAACCAAAGAGAATCAGAGAGCCGAAGGACCTCAAACAAATAGCTGGTTGCGTTAAAGAGGCGTGGATACTTGCAGGAGATTGGAACACGTATGCCGATCCGACCGAGGCAGTCCAGGCAAATGCATGAAGTTGAAAAACAGGATCGACGAATGTAAGCTTCTCGACACACCACCCAGCCTATGAAATCCCTACCTACCATTCTAAGACCCAAGTCTGTAATTCCTACTGCCGTGCTCCATTCGGAAAACAGGCCTTAGAACGCTAGTTACTCGACTGTGCCTTCAAGGAAGGTCTGGAACCTGAGAGGTGAGTTCTGAGAAGCCAACCACATTCATTGGTTTTGAAAAAGAAGAAAGAAAGTAAAAAAGGCTTAATTACTAAATATGGCTATCTTTAACTACACCACTTTTTCCAACGTTGCTTTCCCTAGGACTTCGTTATTCACAATTAGGAAGGGTGTAGATGTACGCAGCTTCTCCTCATGTTGTTGGCCGGAGTAAGGAAGAAAGCGTAGTAGTACAATGCTGAGCATTCCGGAGCAATGGAAGTTTATCTTGCCGCTGTGTAAAGTGTCGCATTCCCCTATTCTTCGTCCGATGCCGAAGCATCTCCCTCTTATTAGGGTAGGACCCCTGAAGAAATTTCCAGAGATATACGAGAAGGCGCGAAGCGTGGATGGAGTTTGCTTAGGGGAAAAGCAGTCCAACTATGGGCTGGGCTCATACTAGTTTGGCATTAACATGCTTGGTATTGGCATCCCCCTGAAAGAAGGCTAGGCTTATTCACCTACCTCTTCTTGCTGGAACGTGAGCTATTGCTTTGGTCAACAACCAACGCTTGGAAAGTAATAGTTCTAAGAAAGAGCAAACTGCAGAAGAAGAATCATAAAAAATCATAGAATGCTAACAACCAGCTTCTTCCAGCTTTGTACATCATTTATTGTATCGTTTATGGGTGCTTGTACATCATAATATCCTCTTCATATCTTTCCTTTCTCGAGTGAGTGGTGGGATGGATGTCCTACCACGAACGGAAGCTGACAGAGCAATATCTATTCATATGCTTCGTAATCCTTGATTTCCCAAAGATAAGATTCCTTGCCAAGCTGAGTGGGATATTTCAACTACTCTTGAGAGAAAGCGAGGAGGTGAATGAGCAAGCAAAAGGTAGGCTAGGCGGTCTCGCCCATCCCATGATTGGTGGACTTCCTGCTATTTCAGAGTAAGCATCAGCATCTCTTCCATCTTGTTCTGGGCCAAGCAAACCAACTATTTAGTCCAGGCACTCGTATTGAAATGGAAAACATGCTTCTTTCTGCTATCGACCAATCCGGATCCGAGAATGATCTGCCCCATCGTTATTAGTAAATGTGGGGTGTAGTGCTGGAACCTTTAGTTCTGTGGGCGTACAAAGCATGTGGCTTGTTTGACTTGACCTATGGGATGGGCAGGGCAATCTTCGTTGCATTCAGGATTGACCTGAGGAATGGGCCAGAGTATCAGAATAGATGTGCTTCGTGCGACTCGTTTCGACTAGCATGAAATCCGGAATAACAAGAAACCCTTGTGCAAGTCGATGATTGATTGCTTGAGAAACAGAAGTATGACATCTCTTTTTTCTCGTATTACAACAACTAGGCTATTCGGATTGCTTTGCATGCTATTCTTCGAGTCGAAGCTTGTCCCACCTAAGTGCCGTGCTTCATTCTCTGCGGCAAACCTCAAATCACTCAAATAAAAATCATAATAACCGAGGCCCGAGGCTAGTCTTCATTCTCGTATCCCGAGGCGGCTTTCTCTATCTTTAACCCTCTTCCTGGGGAGGAGTTTCTTGCCCGGTTCCTAGCTGCAGGTTGAAAGTTGCGTATTCATTCAATAGAAGCAGATCCCTAATCTCGATTAGTAACCTTTGTAGGTCATTGTTCTGTCAGGGTTTCGAGGGATAGGGGCTGGCCGACCACCGGATCAAGAGAAGCATTAAGGAGAAGCAACTTAGATTGAAGCTTTTCAGGTCGATGACTTTATATCAAAATTTAATATAACTTTTTATGTTCGTCACATTAGTAGTGACTCACTCCCTTACCCAAGTAAAGTCATGAAATACTTCTCTTTACTAGATCCTGGATCCTGGCTACTCTACTTACTAGAGCTCTACTCACTTCAGTAAGAACCTTCCTTCCGGTTGTCACATTTCTAGCTAGTGATAAAGATCTCTTTCGAGTTCGGAGCAGGGAGGATAGCGAAGCAATTCATACATAGCCTTTCAAGGTAGTGGAACTGGCAAGTGTCTGGATTGGATGGACTTCCATGCTTTGGCGGAACACTTCACTTAATGAGTGATGCCCATTATACTACAAACCTTTTTGAGAGAGGACTTTGCTAACTAGGAAGTCTGCTATCCCAACCAATCGACCAGGATCGAGTGCACGAATCGACCTAGTATGATATAAAGTGCCTCCTTCGAGTGCATCTATAGAGCATCCTTTCTGCATCCTGCATCTGCTTCAGGAATGGATCAAACTAGGTTGTCGGCGGAAGTAGTGGTAGTGGCAAGGTATCCATGGTTTTCGGTGGAAGTAGAGTATCCACTTAATCGTCTCCTGTATCATTCCTTTAGCTTGCGGAGGCTAAAAACCAATTAATTGCTTTAGCAAAGAGTCTGGCTCGACTTCTTACCTTGAAATCTGGAAACTTCCATCTAGATCGTCGTCTCCACTTCCCCACTCTTTCCGCTTTGAAGCGTTTCTCTTAAAGACAAATGGGTTCTCTTTCTGTCTTCGTATCCAGAAGCTAGAGATAGGTTCGGTAGTAGGGCATGGTTAAGTCCGTGTCAGAATGAAGTCAGGGTTTCCGGGTGCCTTGTTGGAATCTTACTCGTAAAAACGAGTGCCTTGTTGGAATCTTGCTCGTCAAACTAGTAATATATCGTATTTAAACGTATGCGAGGATTGCTTTCTTCTTTCGTTCTCAAACTGATCGAATCAATGGCCAGGATAGGAATGTTCCCTGAGAAGAGGGCAGGGCAGAGAAGAAGGCCGAGTAGAAATACCTCCGATCTCGATTCCTTTCATGTTTTGGTGCCGCTAGCCATCATTCCTCGTTTCTCGAGAATCTCCGTTGATGTCGTTTCCAGAGAATGGCTTAAGTGTTGAACTTCTAAAAACCATGGCCTTATCCAAATAAACTGGTGAAAGCACCATCCTTATCTAGAGAAAATAAGTGACTTGATTGACCCGTTTCCTTTCTGGGTCTGGTGATGGTTTAGCTTCCGGTGTCCCAGGATGTGGTAGTATTTATTGGTCCCCAACCAACCATGCCTTGCGCCTAACTTGACTCTGCAGCCCTTGCTTCAAAGTAGCCAGCCGACGAAAGATACCAATGTTAGAGCCTGTAACTTAGGACAGAACAGCCTTGCCTTTCTTAAACAAAAGAGGGAACTGCCTTTCCTTTCTCAAACAAACCTGTACTGGGTGAATGAAAAAAAGGAAATAGCTGGTTACTTTTGAGAGTACAGCTGCCGAAACAGCTTCTTCCTGTAGGCGTTAGCCGATTTAGTATCAGAGGAGTACCTATGAAGTCAAACTTTTGTCTGTAGCTCAACAAGTTCCGTTTTCTTGTAATAATAGAAGTTCAGTGCGGAACAAGATAAGTTTTTCCTTTACAATGTTTTTTATTACCATACTACAGTACAACAGTAAGTTCTTTCTTCTGACCAGCCAGCGCTTTAACTAGTTCTACTCTCCCAGCCAGCTATCCTTCTTCAAACTAGAGAGAGAGCTATCCATATTCCTATTCCTGTGACCTATCCTTATATCTCGAGCACTACTTCTATCACCGATTTCTTACTTCTCTCCCAACTTTGCCTAACAACCCGAATCTCTTTCCTGTAGCTAGTCGCTGATAGTCAGTCTATCTCCTTTCCTTGCAAACTCTCTAAGCTTTAGGTAGTTCGCCGTGCGATGGGCCTGAGGATCTATTCCAAAGGGTGATGGGTCGTGGGTACGACTCTTCAGAAGGCGCTTTTGCCAACCACCGAGCACCAACAAATGAAGAGAGTTACCACAAGTATGAGACCACTGAAACTACTTCGCCTGCTTTGAATCAGAGCAAACTGCTTTTAAGTATAAGACCACCAATCTAGTACGCAACCATTGCCTATTATGACATCCATATTGTTGACTTTCACAGACCCACTATGACTGCCTACGCCCATATAGATAGAGAAAAGTTCACCTAAGGATAATAAAACGTTTGAGGAAGGTTACCGCTTACGATATACCTATATATAGATAGTGTAGTGTTGTAGTGTGTTAAGTAGATCGGTCCCATATAAAGTTGCAATGTATCTGCAATGAGTTCATCTACTCCGGGGTGTTCTCCGCACTTCTCAAGAAAGAAATAGTTGGAAATTCCCCGGATCGTCTGCGCGTATTCTTATACTGAATCGCTGTTGGATAAAAGAAAGCATAAAGTTTTTAAGCCTGCGTTCTCGTCCACTAGGAGGCAACCATGAAAGCGGTTTCTATGTTTCGATCGAACCAACACAGCTTTACGCTTCTTTCCAACTAAGTCCCACGCGAGGACCCTTTCATCCTTCCGTCGTTAGCAAGCGGTGGCCGACTAGGCCTTTTCCCTAAATATTTTAGGAAGCGAAGAGGACAGAAAAAAGTTCGGTAATCTTCTCCCTTTGGTAGGCATTTACCCAAGGCACTGATATTCTGAGTCTCTCGATTATACGTGAAATAGGGAGTTCAAGGTCTTATTTGTATTTCTTGGCCAAAGTGAAAGTGAATATGAGCGAAAGTGAATAATTCACTATTGAAAGTGAAAGTGGAGTGAAATCTGGATATGAAGGTTCAAGTCCAGTTCCAATCTGGATATAAAAGTGCTGTTTAATCGTCGAAAGTGATCTCTCTTTTGTTGTTCTCTTTTAGTCCACTTTTTTTTAGTCAGAAGTTCACTTTAGCTTAGCTAAGTAAGTAGTCCTTCATCAAACTTGCTTGCATATCTGGCACTTTAGGGGGTCAATCTTTCATGTTGGAAGCTAAAGAAAAGGTACTCCCCCTCATTTGAAAAGGATAGGCAATTGAGAGAGAATAGGGCGATAGCGATAGACACAGGAACTGAAATAGACTAAAAGAGGACTCCCGTAGAGGAGAGGGGAAACCCGCTTAGATAGGGCGATAGCCCGGTTTTTCTTGAATATCCTTTCCAGTGCTTGTCTTGTATTGAGGTATACCGAAGATATGAGTCAAAGTAGGTAAGAGAAGGAGGCTTTCACTATTATTATATTAAGAGTAGGGCTTTAATGAAAAGAGTAGGCCCTTCGTATCTTTCCTCCAAGACGGAGCGAGACGGATAGGCAGAGCAAGAGCTCTTAAAGTCTACCCTACCGCTTCTTCATTCATCCATTTAGGTCAGGGGCGGGCTTCTTCCCTTATATACGATGACATAGATAGAGCCTCCTTCTTTGATCCATTCATTGATAAAATAAAGTAGTCTTCGGGGGCAGTTTACCTTTTGAATCGACAGTAGAGTAGGTTTGATCTTGCTTTCTCAATCTTTCTCTGATCCTAGCCGTGTAGTAGATCCGGCTTTATTCGGCTAAAAAGAAGTGTGTGGCCGTCTCGCCCCCTTCTTCATTCATCCATTTAGGTCAGAATGGATCCAGGGAACGGAACAGCCCTGAAAAAACACAGTAAGAGAGTCCAATCTCTGAAATTTAGCATTTTATCTCCTAACCTAAGTAGTAGTAGTAGTAGTAGAAGGCTTAGTATCTGACTTGATCCAATAGAGTAAGAACACACAGTAGATCCAGATTCCACACCTTGCTGTGGACTGGGGAGAGAGCAGCTCTGCGAAGCTGGGCGTTCTGTGTGATTATGGAGGAACTGTAGTACTCGCCCCAAAATGCAAGCCGGGATAGATACTTAAAGAAAGGGGGAGCGGTGGGCCTTCAAAAAGGAGCGAGGGAGTGATGGGCAACCTTAGTCTATATGTTGCTCGTGAGCCGCCAAGTACCAGTCTCGCAACAGTACTGGCGTTAAAGGATCGGTCCTTCACTTGTGGATCGTTCGCGAGTCGAACTCGCTCTCTTGCCACGCCTTTGACTCACGAACTCGAGTCGGACTCATTCACTGCTTACTTTTTTGAGGATCGTTCGTTCTTCACTCTCTTGCTATTACCCGCAGGGAGCGCAGCAACCGACGGTGCATATTATCATATAGAAAGAAGCGAAGCGTAGCAATTCGTACTACCGGAAAAGTGTGCTAGGCAATAGAGTCAGCTTACGGGGTGGGGCGCAAGTAAGCGTAGCGAATCACATAGAGTTGCCCCTACCTGCCAGCGCGCAGATAGATAGGGCGGGCGAGCGCAGGGATGGATGTCTGAGCGGTTGAAAGAGTCGGTCTTGAAAACCGAAGTATTGATAGGAATACCGGGGGTTCGAATCCCTCTCCATCCGCGAGGGCATAAGTTCTCTCTTGCCTTATCTATAGATAAGAACGAATCTCCTCGACTCGACGGATATGATGGATGGAATGGGTAGAAGGTTTAGGTTATTGTGTGTTGATTTAGTTAGGACTTTGTCTCCCTTTCGTTATCTTCCGCCGCGGGGGGATGACCTGTGGGAGGGAGCTAAGTCGAAGATCTCGGTGTCGCCGTGAGTGGTTGATAAACAGCGATTGCTGTTTGATTTAGGGAGTCCTAACCCGCTTAACAGACAAAGAAAACGATAGAGACTTCGGGTGACGACCTTAATGAATCAAGTATTCAGGTCCGGTAGAGAAATCTCGAATTATCATATAGAAAGAAACTCTCGACGGGTACGGGTATAAGTAAATCGTTTTTGCAATATTTTAGTCATCGCAAAATTAAGGTGAAGTATGATCTGTATCTGTAAAAGTAGATCTTTGAATAACAGATTGGTCTGAACTTAAAATCATTTTAACAAAGCATGACAGTTTTTCATGACTGCCTTGCTTTCTTGGAGCTGAAATCAGCATCCGATCGACCCTTGCTGCGTACATGGGTCAGTAGATATCACAGTACTAACATCGCAAACAGGATTCAGGTTTAAGCCACAAAGATAGATGACGATGAAGAGGAATCGTAAATTTGTTCACAATCATTCCTTTCAGGGAACTCACAAGGCCCATCGTGCTATGTGTTCAACACAAAACCCAGTCTTTATCCGTCAGTTTTACCAACCTGACCAAGAAACCGTATCAACCCTGCCGCAAGGAACGGAACCATGCCGAGGATCTTTTGAGATATTTCCTAGTCTAGTGGAAGGTTTGTGAGTCTAATAGGTCTCAGGATTCGAGGTGGCTATCTTCCCTTCCGTGGATTTCCTAGTTCGATTTCTCTCTTGCATCTATTTATTGTGATACTTCCATGGATCTGTTTGGATCAACCTCATTGGCCAGTTCTAGGCAATAAAGAGACAGACAACTAAAAACAAACTCTATTGGATGCGGAGATTACCTACGAGGATTTCTTAGGATGGCTCAAAGACGGATTCGGTCTTTTCCTCAAAGGCGGATACGATGGAATTCGCTTTGGACTAGGAGAGAGCTAGACAGCGGGGATGAAAGGTTTGCGAGGAAGAATCAATGGTTCTACAACTGCAACAGCACTTACTTCAAAGACTATTCTACGACCAGCCGCCTACTTAATTACACTTCCAGCATGGCAAGTTCCTTCTTCTGCGAATATGAGATAGACCGACAGCCGGTACGGGACTAAGGGACTGTGGGAACAGCGAAAGACCGGATCTAAGATATAGGTCAATCAAAAGGAAGATGGTGAAAGACCACCACAAAGAGACCCTCGCTCACGCCTTAGTTGCGCAACCAGTGCCGTCTCAGATTTCATCAGTGCCTTCTCTACCTCAGTCGACTGAGTGGCTCTTAGACTCAGGAGCTTCTCATCATGTCACCGGTGACTTGCTTCGCACCTGTCCTCTTATTTTGCTTATGCTGGTTCAGATACTCTCACCATTGGAGTGGAGATGGTACTGGTATGAAAATATCCCATCCCACATTGGCTCTTCTCCTGCGGCCTTGTCTCATGGTTCCATTCACGCTTCGCGCCCTCTCGCCTTTTCCCACAACTCATTCATAAAACCAGTTGTCCGTACACTCCTCAGCAAAACGGAGTGGCCAAGCGCAAACATAGACACATTACCTTAGCGGCCTTGCTGTTATGCAACACGCTTCTATCCCGGTTCCTTTTGGGATGAAATATTTGCAAGTGTGGTCTATCTCATCAATCGCTCCGCGCCTCTTCTTCTTCTCTCTCTCCCTTCACACAATTGTTTCATAAAGACCCGAATCTTCGTATTCTCAGACAGCCTCACCTCAGACCTTACATTGATCACAAGCTTCAGCCTCGTTCGATGCCGTGTATTTTTCTTGGTTATGCACCACAACAGAAAGGTTACCGCTGCCTTCATATACCAACTAAAAGAATTTTTATTTCCAGACATGTTGTCTTTGATGAAAACAGGTTTCCTTTTAGGGAGCTCTCTACATCTGGATTGACCATTCCCGAGTCCACCATCGAGCCGGGCCGGCACTGGCACCATTACGAGGTAGGGCAGCTAGCGAAACAAAGTGCGAGGGATGGATTCGTGCATGAATGTCAGATGGTTGTAGTGGTGAAGCTCGTGATGCTCTGGATGAGACTGACTCTATATGCCCGAAAGGACCAATCAGGTGGATCATTTGGACAGAGGAAGAGATGGGTGGGTGCACTGCCCTGCCGCAGAGAAAGAAGACAGCTCTATCTCAGAAGTGAGCTCCGTCTCACAAGTTAGCTCCGTCGATCTATGCTTGCTTCTCGAGAGGAGCAGTTCAAATCACCCTGTACGGATCCATTGGGATCTGGTCGAAGTAACGGGTACCAGGTTTTTCCTGGAGTTGCCTTTATTCGTTCATTTCTGGTTGAAATATGGGCTGTTTTGGTCTAGGAAATCCGAATCTGCTTTCCATAGGATCGTTTGGATATTAATCGATTAAATAGGTGTCTTCTGCTGCATTTCGAGTTAATATGTGTACTCTACCGAAGGTCGAGTCGAGGGAACACTTCCTTGACGAGAATCGCTAACAACTCCTTTTCTTTCTTAAACCACTCCCGGATTCCTAATCATAGCTTTTGTGGGCCTCCCATCGGTAATGGTATGGGTTCCTCGGTCTCATTATGCATCTGTTTTGTTGCAGTTTTGAACTGTAGTGACACAGGTGTGTTTTAAGAATGGCAGTAGGTCTAATTATTCGTACTTTCGGTGCATACCGCCTGGTGAAGGAACCTTCCTTTTGCAAAGGGTAGAAAAGTTACTAATAGCTCTGCCTCGAACAAACCCAATTGTAGTGATCGCCCATATTGGATTGGATCTTTCGTATCGAAAAGTGATAGGAATGCATTTCGCGGGTGAGACTTGCCTATTTCCTTTGGATGCCTATTCATATGTTTTGTGAACAAGTGAGCAGCTGGTGCTCTAGTATACTGTAGTGAGCCTGAATGGTCTTTATGAATTGTGCACTTGCTATATTATTTGTTCTTGCACTTTGGCCTTTAATCCTTATTGTGCACCGTGGTCTCTTGGCTTTGATGACAGGGATATCCCTTTCCCTTCTACTGCTTGATCCATCCCACTTGCTCTCTTGAGAAAAAGAACCTAAGCGAATTCCCTTATCTTATTTGGAGGATTAGCCATGGCCTTCCTCAGATTATGGGGCTCCTAGTTTGCTGATCTTGTAAATCTCTTCCCCGCTCAAGTTAAGGTTCCCACGGCAATGAGTGCTTTGCTTCTCTACATCTCGTCTGCTATCTTGATTGAGATGCTTGTTTTCCTAGTAAGAGTTGTACAGCCCATCTCTTCCCTTCTATTCACTACCATTCCGCGTCTTCGACTTCTATTAGTTTCTTTCTTTCTCACTTTGGCTACAATGGTTACTGCCAGCAATATCAGATCAGAAATGTTATAAGAAATAGCTATATCTATTTTCTTTTTCTACTTCCGCTACAGGTGGGGATAGAGGTCGGGTCGATAATCTGCCCCGACCTCTCAAGCCTCTAAAGATCGATAAATGGTATCTATCTGGATGGAATGCTAGCAAAGCAATAAAGTACCTTACGGGTGGAGAGGAATCTCCTGCTGCTTCGTTATCAAGAAAGAAAGCTTAGGTTTGGATTTCTTCTCCTTCACTTGTGACCTATGAAGCACCAATGCTTACGATCCGGTACTAGTCCTCCAATTATCTTCCTCCCAACGCGGCAGGTCGGATCTTCTAACCCGATCTCTTCTCAGGTTTCGAGGTTCCTAGCTGTACTGATTAAGGGAGGACAGGCAAGTCACTACACTACTCCAAATGCAAAAGAGATGCTCATCTACGTAAATTCAAGTCAAGCTCAAGTCAAGTAAATGGCCCAGGAATGGATAGCGTAATGTGTGAATCTCAATTGTTCATATAGAAATGGTGCTCTCTGGTTGACAGGTTCGACTTCTTCATTTTACTGGGATTTTGGGCATCAAGTAAATTTTGCCTAACTTTTATTCGTCACATTATACGTGACTCATTGGATTTCCAATGAGAAAAGTGCGGATCATATAGATGGCAAAGTCCATAATTGGTTTTTACCTAGGGAGAGTCGATTGCTTTTTGGAAAAGTTCATCTCACTATTTGGAACTACTGCAAAACTCTCATTTCCAGAAGCCCATTTTCTTTAGTGAAATTGGAGGATGGACGAAAACACCGGGAAAATGAAAGCAATCTTGATTCCGGTTTGCCGAGGTAAAATAGGGTAGGCTTGTTTTCCCACTATATGCGACAGGCCTGGCTTTCCATACTCAGACACTATAGGAGTGCTGCTACACGAACATCCTTTTATTCGTCACATTATACGTGACTCATTGGAATGCTGTCTTTCTTTGGAAAGCAGAAGTGAGAATTGGATTGCTGTCTAG
The DNA here is from genome assembly GCA_029449295.1 of Zea luxurians. Lineage (NCBI taxonomy): Eukaryota > Viridiplantae > Streptophyta > Magnoliopsida > Poales > Poaceae > Zea > Zea luxurians. The sequence continues at coordinate 105,583,620 of JAOPSE010000011.1, forward strand.
GCGAAAGCGGGAACTCAGATGACTTTGACTTGATACTTGATTGAGATGCTTGTTTTCCTAAGAGACCAATCCTATGAATCTTCCTTGGACGATTGCCGAGTTGCCACTTCTGATTACCAAGATTACCAAAGACTTATCACTTCTCGATACGAAAGACCTGTTTCCCAGAACCAGAACCAGAATACGAGGAATCGATTTTGACCACTGCTTTGTATGGAATGGCATACGGCGCTTCTGCTACGAATCAATGTGTCAGTTCCCACTATCCTAGCGAACTGAACAATACCAATACGCGAATCACGAGCCGGAACAAACGAAACGAGTGCTTTCTCCGGAACAGAGAACGAATACACGGCGCTTCGAATGGAGAATACGAGACTGAGGAAGAATACCTTGACTCGCTATCTCAAATTCGAATACAGAAATGCAACATATGGTGGAAATGCTATGAGGAACCACAAATCCTTCCTACTGAGGTGAGGAAAATACTAGATTATTTCCGGCACCTTTACTTTACTTTACTTTACTTTACTTTACTTTACTTTACTTTACAGTAGTAACCCATAGTTGGAGGTAGTTCACTAGCACAGCCAGCCAATGAGTAATCAACCTTCCCTTTAGCCAATGAGTAATCAACCTTTTCCCTTTCTGGACCAGCAAACAGAAGAACCAATACGAGTAACCCTTCAAGCCAGAAGAGTAACCCTGAAACCTACGAATAGGAAACTGTCTTTACTTGAAACCGTAAGCAGCAAACCTATGCCAAGGTCACTCATCTTTCCTAAAGACGTTGACTACGACTCTAGATTAGATCTGGTGAATCACCGGTACCTCTAGGTATGGAGATCCTTCGACAAGTTCTTCTTCCCCATTGGCCAGGTCCCTCTGCATACATAGAATGTCATAGATAGAAATGATATCTCGTAACGGAAGACGATAGATTCTAAAACTTGAGGGACCACAGAATTTCGTTTTTCCTCGATAGAGAGTCCTAAGATCTGATCAAGTGATGCTCACCATGGTCCAAAAGTTGACAAGCAGATTTTCTCTCGATGGAGAGCCAGCTGATAAGAATCAAGTCTGTTTCGTATAGCTGGAAAAGTTACCAAGTCCGTTTTCCCGCGATTTTCGCTTTATAGCAGATTTTTCCTCTAGAGATGGTCTTTTGGTCTGAGAAAAGCTTCCCTTAGTGCCAAAACTACTTCATCTGATTTTGCCGAAGGAAACTCTAATCTGGATTTCGAATAGTTCACATTCCCCGGGTATTTGACATATAGAAATTCTGGGAGTCTTTTTGGCCACACGTGGAGCAAGCGGCACCTATCTTTCTCTATCTATCTTGGTAGGGCTTCAAAACTAGTTCGAGAAAAGAAATGCGTCTCTCCTATAACGGAGAAATCACTGAAGCCTATGGCAGCCTCTATCTAGTCGATTGCTTTTGGATCAAGCCCAGTGCAGTGTAAAAACGAAACCCTATTTGACCTCCGGAAAGCCTATTGACAATTCAAAACTTCTGGTCCCCTATACTATAATAGGGAAAGTAGGCAAGTCCATGGCCACCTACTTGAAGTGAAGAGCAGAAAAGAGATTTGATTCACTACCGAGTTCTCTTCCAATGAGTAACTACTAATGTTACGAATCAAAAACGAGCCCTTCGTCCTCTGAAAGCCGGCGATCGAGTGAGTAAGTCCGCCAGGAAGCTAGTTCTTTAGGGCTTAAATGAAAGCTTGTCGGCTGTGAAAAGTATACCTTTCCTTTTCCTATCCTTTCTTCTCTACTGGCTATCGTATCCTTGAGTTTCTTTCCGCTGCAAAAAAGAAGCTAGTCTACCAGCGCTTCGTTCTAGCTCGAAAGCAAGGTTCTATGAAGACTCACAAGCACAAGCAAAAGTAGCCCCTCCCTTAGAGCAGTCTCTTTTGAAACAAGTCAAGGAAACTCAACCTGACCTGAGATGCAATACGACTTCATAGTTGTGTTGATTGAAGGAAGTGAGCGTATGCCGGCTAGTCCGGTAAATCGTATCATGATCATAGCATCGGGTTGGTGGGACAACCCTAGTCAGAGTGAGGGTTAACAAGAGTAGCGAACGGATTCCAGTATTTCATTTTTCCTTTCACCCTCTTTTCTTATCCGACGACTGCCATGCTTCTACCTTTCTTATCTGCCTACTACTAGCCTTCCTTCTTACTTTCTGGTTGGAGTATTTCTATTGACGGATCGAGGTCCGGCCTACGCTTTGGAACCTGGAAGAAGGAGACTCATTAGCTGAAGAAGTAAGCAGACCTAGATATTCCCTTAACCTAACCAGCCGGAATCCTTATTCCAATAACCCTTAGCCCTAGCTTTCATTGAAGGAAGTGAGGGTCGACCTTATAACTCCGTATGTATCAACTAGCCATTATCAGATCCGAGGTCCAATTTACTAGATTGGCAAAAGGGGCGGGTGCAGGACAAGAAGCCAATCATTCATTTTCATGCATTGTTCGATTCACACTGCTCCTTGGTCCGTGGCTAGTGCTTTTCTTTTCGCTAATCACCCAACTCTCAGGCCAGTCAGAAGGGCATTGATGGACCGGTAAGCTCTTCGATTAACGCCATCCGAACTCTTGCTTGATAGGACTTCCTATTCTTCACCTGGGGCTGGTACCTTTCCCAGCTTTCTTTCTGGACAGCTATCTTTGATTGACGGAGGGCAGCCTGCCAAACGGCTCTGCCCTAGCTTCTACTTCCTAGTTTAGTTGATATCTAGGTTCCAGTGTAGTAAGCCTTCCAAATGTATAAACACTTTTCTGGTGTGGTTGAACCTATGATTATGATCGGTTGGGCAATCCGCCTATACTATAGCCTGCCTTGGTCCCGAGCGGGCGGCACCTAGCTATAAAAAAAGTGGGCGTATCAGAAGAAAAGAATGGTTTCCTGCAGTACTTTTTAGTAGGGGAAGTTCCAATATATATATATAGCCTTCTCGAAAGAAGAGCGCGCGCAGAGCTCTAAGAAAAAGCATCACTCACTTACAATAATAATGAGGACCAGGAACCAATCTCTTTGTTGCGAGGAATCCGGGAAATAACTAACTCCAAGTCACTTAACTCACTCTGTAAGGCCATGAAAATCCCAAAGGAAATATAGGAAATACAAGTCAGTCAAAGAAATGCAATTCGGAAATGCGCACGCACCAGTCAATCTAGTCAAGTGCTACTCAATCTCCTACTAGATATATAGAGGCCATATAGAGGCAGGCAAATCCAGGAATGAGATATAGCGGAGGGAATACGGGCCTCCTTACCTACCTGAAATAATCTATGAAAATTCAAAGTGGAGTAAAGAAACCTAGAGGTAGAACCCATTTGAGACTATGAATATTCAATCTCAGTTTGAACCCTCAAAAAGGAAGGACTAGTTTGAGAGGAGTCTAGAACTAGAAATAGAAATCAGGCTAAAATGCACATGATCCAAATAAGG